>JAHZNA010004938.1:0-10202 GCA_027743935.1 Sinodicranocentrus sp. ZH6 | reverse complement strand
CGGGCTACTGGGTTGAAAAGTCGGGTAAAAAAGTCGGGCTACTGGGGTCGGAAAGTCGGGCTACTGGCCATCGCCAAGTAAGATCTTGTTATGTGACCGCCATTTATGACATTTTTTGTCCACTAGAACTCTCTCAAAAGTTTTTCAGGTATTTCATGCGGACGAAAAAATGCAAAAAAAAAGTCCGCAAAACCTTACCTTCATCTGCAGAATATACCCTTTTATCCACGCCAGTAAATCTAAATATAACAATTAAATGCAGCCTTCATCCCTTCCAAAAATACTTGATTAATGTACCTACGTACTTGTACCAAACCAAGGAATGGTAAACATTTAACGACCAAAATCATGAAAAAGAAGCTTTGTTGTAGAAACCTCAGCAGCAAAAACCTTTTAACGTATTAATTTTTTCCTTATGAGCATGCATTCCCCTATATTAATAATGCATGTGCAAGCCATCAAATGGAAAAACCAAGACTTGTCATTACTCACTCTCATCTTCCTTATCAATGATGAGTGGTGTTAAAGCTGACGTAGATTAGTGATTATTGATGATTGTGTGTGGCTAGGCGACAATGAATAACACGTGTAAGTAAGAGGTTTGTGGGAGAAGAGTGTCCAACTTGAGAATGCCCGTTTCCCTTTGTTTCTGTGTGTTTCTCTACCGCGCAGCTTTAAACCATTGATGACAGTCATAATAACAAGATAGGATAGAGATAATCGTCAACAACAAGAGTGAAGCTGTGTGGCAGACTTTGTAGGCTGCTGAGGAGGGGAATATTGCAAATGTGTATGGGCGCTACAGGCATTTGCTAATGCCTGGTCCTGCTGGTGCACTACTGCGTTTCCATTTTCTATGGGGTTTTGATTTGAAGAGATTGGATTTTGTCTTGTGTGTGTGGAATACTTGTTGTAGTCTGTAGTTGGTAGTGTATAGGACGTAGTCAACAACATCAAGTTCTTTGCACTGGTCATCCAGCAACCAGTCATCAACAAAATATTCATTATTCGGTCAAGTTTTTAGTTCCCCTTTCACCTCGCCAAATTTGTGTTTATTGATATCCTCAATGAGTACTTGCAACTGGATGCGTGTAGCAAATGAAAAATTGGTACTTGCCCCTCTCACCTCTATCACACGTAAATTGGTAGTAAATTGATTTCCGGTTTTAGGAATATTTATGCATGTAAAATTGGGTCATTTGTCGGAATAGTTGTGGAATCAGACAATAGTAGTTAGTTACGATTGCGGGAATTAATGTCAAATAGCTGGGTGCGAAAGATGGAGGATAACAAGTAATCTTTAATTGAAAACTAGTGGTCAGTAGTCAATAGATAATAGATGGTCCCTTGGCAGATGAAGATTGTTGATGGTATTGTTTGTTAGTGTCCGTTGTGCGAAAAGCTAAAATGGGATTTATATTTGAGTAATTAGTCGCTAATTACTCGGCATGTCATTTGTTGTAGGCTGAGTTTATATCGTGGTTTCAAAAGTTCAGCGTTATTGAACTAACTTACAATAAGTCATAAGTAGAGATACAGAAACTGGAGAGCACTTGTTAACGAGTGCTTCAGCAGTCAAGTTGACTTTGTCCCGTGTCTGTCACCAAGATTGAAAGTTCAAAATGGCACACCCTTCAATATGGAGCACCTACTTGGATATTCCAATTGTTACACGAGCGTATACGACCGCTTGTGTGCTAACGACGTTAGCAGTTGTAAGTAAAATTAATTGGAATAATTATTATAGTATTACTTGTTTAAACTGAGAAATACAAGTGAAGTTAGATTTAGGCTGTGAATTTGTACAAGTTTATGGTCTTATTTTTGCATCATTTTTATTTATAGCACATGGAATTGGTCTCCCCATATGATTTGTACTTCAATCCTTACCTAATTGTACAGCATCATCAGGTAAGTTGTTAATGACTCATGATGTTTATATCACTGTTACTGTCAACTGTACACAAACCATAAATTATCATTATAGAGTTGACGGTAAAATTCTTTTTATTTATATTTTTAGTGGTGGCGTCTGGTCACAACGTTTCTATTTTTTGGAACGTTAAGCTTCAACTTCGTATTCAATATCATATTCACCTATCGCTACTGTCGCACATTAGAGGAAAGCTCGTATAGGGGGAAAACTTCCGACTTTGTGATGATGTTCATCTTCGGTGCTGTCGCAACGCTGGTACATTATTTTATTTCAATTGTTGTTTAATAAATACTTTTTATTGGAGTGGAACTAATACCGTTCTTACTAACGCGTTACCAGGCTATCGCATATTTTGCCAACTTGATTTTCCTAGGCCATGCTTTCACACTGATGCTCGTTTACGTATGGTCTCGTCGAAATCCCATGGTTCGGATGAATTTCTTTGGGATTTTGAACTTTCAGGTAAATCACGGATTGTAACAAAGTGAAGTTAGAAAATATACTACTAAACATAAATACCCTTTTGTTTAATTAATATACGTTTTCTGTATTAATTAATATATATTTGTAGTTTAAAGTATAATTAATTAATGCATGTTTAGGAAAAGTCTGACTAATATATCTTTCATCTTATAGGAAATTATTGTTCGATCCAGTAGAGGAAGATCCAAACTACAATCCGCTACCGGAGGACCGACCTGGTATAATTTTATATACTCACGTCAGTGAAAACGGAATTCAGTCTATTTAAAATTTCAAGTTATTGTATTGTGACGTTTTATGAAATCTTCAGGTGGATTTGACTGGGGTCAACCTAGACCTCCTCAAGAAGAGCAAGAACGACAAGATGAAGCGAGAGCGGAGTAACCTTGCGCACTACTGACAGACTCGATTGTAAATAGTATCGGTATTGTTTTCTAAACAGCTAAAAAGAGTAAACATGTAAACAAAACCGAAACCGCACTACTGTTCATTGCTTTTGTGATAGATAGGGGTACTGTAAAACTACTACTAAAAGATTATTTAAAATTCTCGTATTTATTTATATACGTGCATATACAAACGTAACTTTGACAAGTAACGGTGAATCTAATGTATTACCTATAAATGTCTGAAACTGACCATGAGAGTAATTGCCAGATTTAAAACAATGCTAGTTATCTACTGAAACTACATAACTTGTCGTTTGAGTTGTCTAGTATTTATAAATGTTATACCTGTGTACGTACAGCTGCTATATACCATACTGTGCTACAAAGTAAACTCTGTCGAAATTTTACTTTTTTCTCTGGTTTGTCGATTTTTTACAAATACTGCTTTAAATGTTTCATGTTAGCTCGTCCATTTCTTGCATTATACTTATTCATACTATGTCACGTATGTATATGTGTTAAAAAGTTTAGTTTTCAGGCAGTTATGTAATTCGTACCTACTCGCAAGTAGGTAGCGGAACATGATATAGGCCTATGTATGTTATGACGATGGAAGTCCAGAAAAACGATTTCCTTAAATATGATGTTATAATCAATTTTAGTTAAAATGATTTCTATTATCGCGCACGAACTATAAACGTAACAAATTACGACTACGAGAATCATTGTGATGCTACTGTGAGCAGTTTATTCATTGCACAATTTTCATCTCTCTGCTCAACCAGGATTTTCAATCCCCTCATTTTTTGTTTAATACAAACATACGCCAATCAATGAATGTACGTTTCATTCAAAGACCTGGATGCCGTACGTCGTCGTAAATGCTTACCAGTATGTAGCAGGAACAGGAGACGAACTGTGCTGTGGAGGAGGGGGAAGGAAGGGATCGGCATCAAAACGGACTATTTCTAAACCCATAAAGGTCAACCAACCAACGGGAAAACGCATATGTGGGAAAATTCATAATGTGAAATATTTCATGTTGACGGTAATGCATCAAATATTGTAATATTGCCAAAATTAGAATGTAATAAAGCTTGTCCAATACCATACAGACGGCTTGACACTCTAACCAGATTCTCTAACCTAACCAAACTGAACCTATTATCCAGTCCTATGCAATGCATAAACACCGTAAAACCCTAAATCGGCATCAGCCAAATAAATTCAATTTTAATCTGATGCATAAATGTCGTAAAGTAAAACCGTAATCTAACCAGCAGTAAATAAATTCAATTTTCAACCGTCATAAAACGCTACGCTAACCAAAAACTTAATGCCTCCTACCCTATTTCATACATAAATACGTAATAACCTTAACCTAATAATAAAGTATGAATCTATGAAGATTTAAACATTTTGACCGTTATGACGGCCAAACGAAAAAATATTTTCAAAAACTAAGCATGCCAATCGATCTAACTTTTAATTAGCTTTCGCATGACATATTAAGACATATATTGTATTTTGAAGTTTCAGAACCATTAATTGTTACCGGTCATAACAGATTTTGTTTTAAAATAAATAGGTATGATAATTGGTGAAAGCAGATTTTGAAAAAGTTGAACGGCGTAGATTTTAGATCCATGACACACAGACAGACACAGAAATACCATTTTATAAAGAGCTGGCGCTCCTTATTATACTTTAGCGCGTAAACGCTGTAAAAACTCCAAACAAATACTCTTGAAGTCAAAATTAAAATGAGAGGTAACGTTGGAAGATACGATGTCAAAGTTTTATATGCGGTTTTCCTTATATTTGTATGTTTCCGTACAGTTAGTTGGCTGTTTTGGCGCTTATATGTATTTTATCTGAATGTGTTTTGATGCAGATCGTGAATTTTGATGTGGTTAAGGCCATTTAAAGTCATTTCTTGAACTTGTCAGTTAAATCCATCCATCATTGTCAATAGGATGCATCTTGAAATGAGCATGTCGGATTAGTTATTCACTGGTAACTGCACAACTATATGCACGAACGAAAACCGTCAGAATTCGAATAAACATTTAACGCAACGGGCCAGGCATTATGAATTTTGCAACTGATGGCAAAATACTAATACTAAGTAAGACTAAGTACATTATATTATTTCAACAAGAAGATTTGGTTACTTCTGCATTTAAGATAGTGCTTTGATTAGGGATTTTTAAAATTTATCAAATAATATTTCATGGTCGTCAAATGTCGAGTCATAACCACATTTTCATTACGAACTGCTGCTCGTTTCGCTTTGACCACTCTGCGGAAGTCACCAAACGCAAAGATTCTTAAGTTAATCATTCATATATTTTAATGTTGATATGATTAGATAGATTAGCCCTTGTCTTTCCAAACACTTTGCATTTCACGAACTTAGTTTTTGCTTTTTTAAAGTTTAAGTTCGTGGCAGCTACAAAAGACCCGACAAGAATCTACAAAAATAGCCCGACCGACCGCCTGATCGCACCCCTTGCCTTGTGGGGTCTCCTGTAGTTCCTATAATAGAACTAAAAATTACCCGACCCAACCGACTCTCGGGAATTTCAACTGACCCCATGCAAGCAACCGACAAATTGTCCGTCGCCTCTCTTGTAGTTCCAGTATACAGTGCGTCACAAAATTATTTAATAATTCTATAAACCGATATAAAATCCATGGCAGTGCATCACATAGAACGATCTCAAGTCTAAATACATTGCATTATAGTGATGTGTAAGTGAGCAAAAAATTGGAAAATTTGATTGGTTCATGTCATACTTAAAGGCTCTTGACTGTTTATACGGATTTCAGAGTGTCCCAAAATTATTAATAATTAAATTTAAATGAATTATTGTTCGAGCCTCGACTCTCCTGGCAGACATCATGACCTCCTTGATGACGAATTACTTCAAAAATTTGATCCTCCAAGGAACCTGTGGGGTAATGCAGATCTGAAACAGGAATTTGATCCCAAGCTTCATGAGTTGGACTTTCCAGTGCAGCCTTGTCGTCGTACTGCCCGCCATTTAGGTAAATTCGGTGTGACATGAAATTCCACAAATTCTCCATCATATTTAAGTCCGAGGTAGGGGCAGGAGAGTCCATAATCCTCATTTTTTTCTTGAAAAACCACTTATTAGTAGAATTGCAAGTACGTATTTTAGCATTCTCGGGCTGAAATATCAACCCCCTTCCACCAATGTTGGTCCTCCGACGAAGAAGGTTGTGCTATAACCTTCAGGTACCATGCGGAGTTTGTATGAGGATGAATTGTCGCTAGTTCAGTCGACACATATCATTTACACATACTAGTTGAACCACCCCATTTACATATTAAAACCAAATCACCAATAAATATGTCATTTATGGCTTAAAACAAGTAAGAGAGAGAGAGAGAGGAGTGTCGACGATCGAACAATAATTATCTATAATTAAATTTAAAGTCATTTAAAATTAATAATTTTGGGACAGTCTGAAATCCGTATAAACAGTCAAGAGCCTCTAAGTCTGACATGAACCAATCAAATTTTCCAATTTTTTGCCCACTTATACATCACTATACTGCAATGTATTTAGACTTGTGATCGTTCTATGTAATCCACTGCCTTGGATTTTATATCTGTTTATAGAATTATTAAATAATGTTGGGACGCACTGTACACTGGGTTTCGGAATGGGTTGAATATGTACCAAATGAGCTGAAAATTTCTGAAAAGTGGAATACGTTAATGTACATCCTTGTAAAAAACACGGCTCTCGACAAACATTAACATGGAATTCGAGCAACTTTATCGGGTATAACCGATTGAGTTAAAATTTGTTTGAAGATAGATCTCTTGAATGTTAATTAATATACCAATTTCCTATTTCCCATGTGTATATCAGAATTTGTCCCTATGAATATGAATAATTTTGCACGAGTTTCTAATGTAGCAAGCCAGACCAGTAATGACTGCAAGGACAGTTCAACTCAAATTATCAATATGTGTATAGATAGTGCTACTCAAACTAGTACTACTGCAGGTATAGAAATTTCTACACAAACGCAAAGTTTCGAGGATCTAAGAATATCGATACCTGAAGAGGATTTCATGGTTGAAAACTTGCACACTTTTAAAAAAAAAGTTTTCCAATCCCTTTATCACCTGTACAATGTTGTATGATACAACTTGTATCATTAATCATTTACCAATCCATGTAATGGAATGTTTGGATTACCTGAATTAGTGTTTTATGGAATTCCTATGCAGCCCATTTATTTTTCATTGATACCTAAAATGTTATTTTTTGTGTTTTTGAAAATGGTTACGAGACTTAAATGTTATATCATGTACTTGGGATGAATTTTTATTTAGCAGGTTGTGAATAGTATTATCATTTGTGTAGGGTAATAATATTTATTTGTGCAGCTTGTAACTGTTGTAACAGTGTCAGGATGCTAATACCATCAGACATGTAATGTGACTGATATCCCTCAACACTCTAATAAGTTAATTTTATTTGATTTGATTCGACAAAGTCATTCCATGTTAATGGTTTGTTTACGATTTCCACTTTCACGGAAATTTTCAGCTCATTTTGAACATAATTTAACCCATTTTTAAGGCTAGTCTACATTCGAACTACGCTACAAGAGAGGGTTGCTTGCACGGGGCGAGTTAAAATGCCCGACAGTCTCATTGGTCGGGTAACTACAAGAGAAGAGACAAGGGTTTTCAAACGGTCGGTCGGCAATTTATAGATTCGATTGTAGCTGCGTAATTTCGTTTAGTTTTAAATTTATATCACCTCAAATTCTAAAAACGGATGACAATTCCGTAATTTCAGCCAAAGTACGTGTAGTGTATGTTATATCAGCTAAAAATGCTAAATCACATGAAAATGTTATGTAATGGATTATAATATAAGTTGGCTGTTCGATGTATAGAAAGTTTTTCATAGGTTGATTGATGTTTTTCATCTATTTCAGACCTGTCTATCGTAATTACAATGTTACGAAAATGCTTTCAGTTGATAGGACACAATTCAAAGCGTTATACATCTGATTTTTATCAGAAACGTATAAAGTCGACAAACGCTGCTATAACTCTTCTATGTATGACGAGTGAAACCACCATGCACTTCCTTACCTCCCGAAAACTGTGTGATTGCAAAAAATCTTATTTCTCTCATCATATCATGATACATAGTTACATTTGTGGGTTCTAAATTCTAACTTATGAAAGTGGCTCATTGTATATTTTTACCCGAGCCAACTTTACTTTCATGCAAGTTTGAAGTAAATTAGTGTTTTGATGAGAAGAACCCGGATGACGGGCTAATGACTGTCGGATAAAAATGAGAATATAGCATACCTACTTCACCGTTTAATCCAACACCACTAAACTCGTGTATATTTAATATATCACACCTTCTTCGTCTCCTTACCACCTATCACACCAACATGAACCATAATTTCTTCAGTAATCACTTTCAGATCTCTTGTTTGATGAGTACTTGAGCTGGATGATGCTTGATATCTCACAAAATAAGTTGTTGAGTTGAGATGCTAGCTTGATGATGACGTCTGGCAAGTTATCCCATTCACAAAGACCTCCGACTTGAGAGAAACATGCTCTGCTAAAGTAATGGAGCCAGAGAAAGAGAAGAGAAAAAACAGATGGATCAAGTGTGGGTGGTGGTAGGTTACAAAACAACGTGTAGCAGTGTGCAATAATGCCAAAATAGAATCAAGATAAAAAACTTTCTCAGAATTTAGAATCTTTATCATGTATGAAAAGTAAAGAAGTACATATGTTGATGACGGTGGTTTCCTCATCTGTTGCTTTTTTCCCCATAAAGTATCCAATATCCATTTGATTTTTTTACCTTGAGAGGCAAAAGAATATATCCCCATCCCACTCTCATCAATCCCTTCATACCTCCTCCATTCGATGCGGAGAAGGATAGAAAGGGAATTAGTCGAGTAATTCAGTCACCTTCAATTAATCAATCTCTCCAACCACTTTATATTCACTCGGTGATGCGAGGCGAAACCAGAAATGTTGTACTTATATAGTACAAGAAAATCAGACAAGGGAAACTTTACAAAAATCAATATAGGTATATAAAATAATATTTTTATATCCCTTTTTCAAAAGGTTTTCTAACCCATCTGAAATTCATATAGGAACAAATTTATAAGGTATGTCTATTACAGTATTTAGACGCCTAGACGGCAAGCCCTATTTTATAGTTTATAGAGGGAAAAGAGTTATTACAGGAGTGGAGTGAAGGTCCCAGGTAAAAGTAGAAAAGTGTCACATTTTTCTCGGTACGTTTTACTTTCTCCAGGAGCAAAAAACATACAAGAATGTTAATGTTGTCTTGTTTCTAGACTCCTGGAGCGCTCCCATCAAATCCAGATGTGAGCAGGTCTATTCCAAGTTAACTCTGGATTCAAATCTCAACCTCAGTGTTTTCCCCTATTTTTTCCCAAGAAAAGATCCCTTGTCCCAAGACGACCTTTCGTGCTCTCGTATGACTTATGCTTTTGCTTGAGCCATCTGCATTTCTGTAATTGTGTACGAGTAGGCGATATAATAAATGTCAAATATTACGTGGTTTCATAAAATAAGACAACTTTATGCTTGTCAGATAATTACAGTATGAAAAAAAAACATAAAAAGGGAGGAAAGTCTGAATCTCCTTGGTTGATTCATTTACGTGTATTCATTGATGCATATGGATAAACGAATTTTATAGTTTACATCCCACGAAAAGTTTCCTGAGAAATATACGCGGGAGAAATGAGAACTGGAATTCCGAACTCATGATATGAAAAATACAAGGCGTCATCGTTATTAGCAGAATATTGTCAATACACAGCGTAGCAACCTCCAATTAGAGATAAACTACGCAGTTCTCTAGTCATGTTGTTAAGGATTAAATAGAAAAAAACTGATTCTAGGATGATCAAGTGACATAACTTTCCAAATAATAAACCGGAACTGATACATGAGGGAAACATGCGACAATTCTCTCTTCCTCAACTTAATTTATTCCACAGCAGTACACATACCCAACACTGCACTGGAAGCAATGGCTTCTGGTTTTATTATCTTTGTCACATGGAAAGAATTTTATATGTCCCTATAAATCTTTCAAAATGTTTACAATTTTTACAAAGGTAAATACCACATGCTCTTTTGTCACTAAACAAACAGACTATGTACACATGTAAGTTTATACTTTCTTGCACTCAGTCTGTGATGTAAAGGGTTCAGAATAAATAGCCGTTCTACATTCACGAGTCTGTTATAGAAAACTCTTTTAGTTTATCGAACCTTTTGCATATTGTGAATAATAGACAACCTCTTATGTATTTATAAAAA
>JAHZNA010004937.1:0-16383 GCA_027743935.1 Sinodicranocentrus sp. ZH6 | reverse complement strand
GACGATTTCATAAGCTCGCTCAAACACTTTGCGAGCTAATAAATCTGGTAAGACTATGTTCAGCTCGCAAATATTGAACACAATTAAATCTCATCTCAAACATTAAGCTAACAATATAACCTAACAAAATCACATAAAACATTTAAATCTCACTTCAAACTTTAAACTAACAGCATAACACTTTAAATCTCATTTTTAACCCTATGCACTATGTAGAACACTTTCATAACTCCTCCAAACTTGCGTTTTCCAGAGAACGGATTTCAGATTCGTAATTTACGCTATAAAATACACTAGAAACGTTATTTTGTTTGGTCTAGTTTAAGCTTCATCAAAACGTACTCCCTTGTTAGTGAGAATTAAGGTGGAGCAAAAAGCTGCTGATTTTTGCTTGTTTGTATTAAAGCGATACGATAATAATGAGACTTGCTTGCATATTTCATTGCATAATATGGAAGTGAGCATTTGATTGAGCTTAGAATCCTGATAACGCGTTTGATGAACCTATTAATCTCAGCAAGTAATTAAAACATATAAAATTCCAATACATATATCATTGTTTCATTTCATTGAAAATAAAATTAACCAAGTGTTTCCTTAGTGTTAAACTAACCAAATTGAATTGTTGCAAAATGTAAAAAATTAACTACCTTGGTTAAAATTATTATTTATTTTCTTCAACTTAAAACATGTGTAATGCTTGATTTGATAGATAATATTTTAAACCATATGACTAAACTCCCTCACCAACTATTATTTATCCCTTCTACCGCAAATTCATACAGGTTAGATGGCATCCGTCATTACAGCAACTTCTTCCTCGTGGACAACTTGAATGTTTCTTACAATAATGTCCTCTTCGCCTGCAAAAATCTCGAGTTCGAGGGGACGGGCATCCTCGATTGTTTATTATGTATGCTACGGTTGCTGCATAATAATAATAAACAATGAAATGATAATTTAAAGATAACTTTAGAAAATAATCCCTAATAAACACATTTACCTGTGATAATTATCAGAAGGAAAATCCCAACAGGGAAGATAAGTGAAGCCTTCATGATCCCGAAAGTATATATTATTTTACTCCGACAACAAGATATTCCGGGAGAGAATGGTCTTCTCAAGAGCTTAATAGAAGTTCAAATATAAACTGTTTTAAAATAATTTTGATTTATATTTTGGTAAGGATCCTTTTGAAAGAAAAGATAATGATGGAGTGCTTTATTAAAGAGATTTTTGATCATATTCTTAACCATTCAATTGACATTTTTTGACACCCTTTGTTGAGGGGTTTCTCGCATAATTTTTCGACCCCTTGTTCGTCTGTTTTTAATAATCCTAAACTTAGCTGGACCCCTTGTAAGTCTATGTTTCAAAGCACATATATACCCATATCCTTTCTAATTTTAGTCAGTGCATGCCTAATCCTTAGCTATTATACCCCGTATATGAAGCTGGAGACCCCATATACTCATTTAAATAATCCATACACTAGTAATATAACATTTATTCAAGAAGATACTGTACATTATAAATATTACAGCTTTTAAATCAACAAAACATACCACATACTCATTAAATTAATTTATATACGTCCAATAAAACTCTATATATACTCAGTAAACCACTTATACACAACTCAAAACGAATTACATACTTACTTAACAATCTATATTCTCCAAAACACTCCAAATACAGTAAAACAACTTATTTACCAAAAACCGCCGCACATACTCAGCAAAACAACTCCTACATCCAATAAACTACCATATGTACTCATTGTCAGTAAAACTATTATACATTAAAACACCGCAGATACTCAGTAAAACACATCAATTAAACAAAAGACCTCACATACTTAGTTAAACCCTTTAACACTAACACTCACCAAAATACTGTTTCATGCAGTTATTGCATGCTTAGTGGTATGATATATTATTACATATACTGAGAATAATGCAACGTGTTGTAGATGCACCTTTCTTGTAACATGTAAGATATACATACTGCTGTGTCAGCATTAACAAGGCAGTAATTGTTTGGGAGTGTAGAGAACAGGATGGCCACTAATAAACTTACTGGTTGAGGGAAGCTCTCATACGCGTATCATGTCCTGATACGCTTGTTCTAAAAATGCTTTTATTTACCATAATTTTACATGGCTAAAAAGCTCCAACCTACAATACCCAGTACTTACAGAGAAACATTACATAAATTTAGTTAAACTTATTAAACTCATTGAAACAGCTTAGACCACAAAACAATCCATACATTAAGTAAAGCAACTGATACACAAAAATACCCTATATTATTTGTTTGTTTGTTTTTCACGGCCAGCGCCTCTTGCACAGGGTCATTATGCTGGTTGATAAGTTTAAAATCAGTTACTAAGTCAACCAAGGATTATTTAATATTACAGAGAGAGAATCGAAGTCCCGACCGTGCAGTTGTTTAACTTACTGTGCTATGCTGGCTCTGATATAAGTATCTGTTAAGTTAAACACACTGTAAGCTAATCCATGAAACACCATACGAGCAATATACTATTTGAAAACTCAGGAGCAAATTGGTTACACATTGCTATGCACTTCATACTTCTTTCGGACTAAAAAGATTTTAAATGCAAATTCGTACAATAAAACATGAGGCATGTTTAAAATTTTGTCCATCAATCAGACTATTGTGGTAGGATAACCACATTAATTCAAAAATATTTGCATGCCAGTGCATAACAGTTGCTTTTAAATTAATACAGGGTCATTGGACTTCAGAAAAAAATACAATCACAAATTAAAACACCGCATGTACTCAGTAGACAAAAACAACAATTGCCTATCTATAACCCACTGTATCCTTCTTACGACAAAAACGTCCAAAAAACGAAATCTTTGCTTTGTTTTACATTGTTCATTTTAGAAAATGATTAAACGGTTCGCTTTGTTTTTCCTTTTTTACTCACAAAAAATCCCACGTATTCATTACAATACCTGGTACACTCACTTAAACACCATTATATAAAACTCAACATGCAATGCACTCACAACTCAGTAACACATTCTAACAAATCGTTTTTATAATTTCTTTTGAAGTTGGAACACAAATTTAATTAAACAAGAGTGCAAAAAATGAGCGCAAGCGCACATACGGCACGGTCGATTTTAGAACACTTGCGAACTAATACATGACGTATTTTGGACATCAATGAATTTTACGGAATAAGCCGCAAAATATGGACTTTTTAGTGAATCGGTTGTATTTTTAGATAAAAAACATTTATTAAGCAAACAACATTCATGTCATGTCAGTTAAAGTAGTGGATAGGGTAGTTTTTCATAGGGCTAGTATCTATGCATGAATGCTTAACTAAAAGCTGTGATAAGCTAATTATTTCCGCATGCAAAGCAAAACCAACAAATTTGAAATTCAACGAAATTCAAATACTAATGTCAAATTACAAACAAAAAATGATTTGAATCTCGCGATAACGCAATTTATGGGTCGAATAACACCTTAAAATATAAAACCTGGATTTAAAAACCTAAATTCTTTAGCATTTTTAGTTTAAAACATTTATATGATAAAGTCACCAAACAATTTAAATTTTATTTCTTGTACGTCATTTTTAGACCCACGTGCACCATTTTTTCCATGTTTTTGTAAAATTTAGAAAAATTTAAATTAAAAATGTATCTAAAATTCAGAGCCAAGTAAATGCTATATCATTTTGAAGCTATAAGCAGGAGGGCATCATGTCATTGTCTAGCATACACTATAGACACTGACTGACCGACGGCGAAGCTCATTTCAATATTTTATGCAAATCAGTTTAGTGCATGTATTAAATGAGTCAATACCTTTCAATACGATGAAAGGTACCAACTCAATAGTAAATTAGTAAATTGTATTTTTACATGTTTCATGTATTATGATTTATGTGTATTTTTGTTTGTGAATGATTTATGTGTGTATGAAATGTCATATATGAATATTTGTGATATTTTTGGTGAATGAGGAGGGAAGTAGAGAAGAAGATATTTAGTCTAAATTTGACCTTGTTCAGATCATTACCTATTTCCTAAAGTGCTCAAGTTCTTAGAATAAAATAATAGTCCCTTGTTACTATTTTCGAGCATTAAACTTTCCAGTTTATTTTCCAGTTCCTTTATTCCTACCATCCTTTAGCATCTAATCTTTGACTGTTATCCGTGATACACCGAAATGCAATCCCTGATAGAACCGAAGTTGAATTGCGTTATCAACAAGATCTCGAGTGAATTTTGTATGTGCATATGTTAGGCGATCTTTAAATATTACGTAACACACTAACCTACCTAATCCGTCTTACCTGTAGTCATCTTTAACAGTGCATTATCAACCATACACAGTGTCACAATCACCCGACACCGAATGCCTCAGTCACCCGACGGTTGCAAAGCCCATTGTACACCGAATCACCCCTAAGTATTACCGACATGTAAATTTAATTTTTCCAAGTAACAGCGCTTTCTGTTGAGTTTTCTATTGTATTGACTTCTGAGTATCCTATTGCCATTGTGTGACATAAATAGAGGACATTTTTTGTTAAATTACGTAGCCAGTGTGCACATCCAATGTACCAAGTATATAAATGAACCAAACTATTAAAATTATATATTGTCAATACATCAGAATGGGGTACACATTTGTAGAATAATGATATCACGTATGAAATCGAGATGAAATTTTAGATCTCTGTCAAGAGCATCCTCAAAATAGCCTACTTAACTTGAACTGTTCATTCAATGACTTTTATATTTTCTATACGGATTATTGTCAAAATTTCCAAGTAAAGAGGTCCTTTAACTTAATTAAGACCTACTTTATTTAAAGCTTTTTGCGCTTCCCTTGCCGTGGCAGGAATAAAACTCGATGAAAAGACTGCTTCGTTTAAATAACTTCAAATATTTTCCCACTTTTAACCTACCATATAAAACTGCTTCAGAAACAAGAATGAGTGAAATATTTGCAAGGAGGATTTTCAATTATGTGAAAACATTTAAATTGTCAAATAATATGGAACACGTTTCTCCTCAAATCTGGTGTGTACAAAGAAGTAAACAAGATCAATCTGCAAATCATATATTTATCTCTATCTTGTCTCCTTTGTGAATTTAATCAAACTACAAAGCTTGTCAGTTAAATTTATAAAAAAATAGTGTCTCGATATCATATGTTATCAGTGATACTTGTCACTCGCGCAGAGTTGGAATTGCAAAAAATACAAAATGATGCTTAAAAATACACAATATATCATGCATATCTGTAAACTGTAGATTTTAGATGCATTCCTTGCTTGTGTTTAAACCCGAAACAACCTGCTCTTTTCATTAAATCATCCGAATTTCCTTTTATCTGTACAAATACAATCTCTTTTGATTTCGTAATGTTTTTTGTAATTATTTATAGTATCTAATATTGGGTAATTTGCTTGACTAAAATAACAAAATTGGATTTTCCTGGAAATTGAGTCCCTGAAATTCCAAGATTACAGTGAGATTGGTGGCTTGAGTAAATCTCTCGTCGTGAGAATGAAGATGTGTCAAAAAGCTGTACATTTTTTCAAATATCTAATTTATGCAATTCAATGTGCAGTATTTACATGAATGATTTTTGATTATTTGCAAATATGTACTTAAATCCCTGTAGTCCTTTTCTGCAATTTGATTAAAACTAATTATTAGTCCGTACTATAATTTTATAAAAAGCTGTAAACTAAAATAAAGTAACATTTAAAAAATATTTATCGAAATTCAATACTTAAATTTGCTCCTAAGATTTTTTCTCGGTATTAACTGAATATTTTACATGATTCCTCTATCAATATTTATCCTTGCTGAGACAAACAAATGCACCTTAGGCGACCCCGTCACCACAGCAGCTTTTAGCATTTGGGCAGTCTGTGTTTGTAACAATAATCTACTTTATTTGAGCAAAATGGTCGTTTTGGTGGTGCCGGGCATCCTGGCTTGTTTCTTTGGCTTTGTGTGCTAAAAAAATATGTGTAAAATTTTGTGTGGAATATTTTAGAGACCATGAAGACTTCAATTATCTTTCTAGTTTCTTTGTTTGCTTAAAAGTAAGTGCAATGATTGATTTAATTAAAATTGCTTACAAAGAATTTTGTGAACATCATCAGCAAGTGAATGAACTTTACGGGGTCTTGGTTCACAGATCATCATCCTAGCACTTACGTCCAGTTCCGGAAGCCACCGCAGCCAATAAAACTTGGGTTAAATACACTGATTTCCTACAGTAAAACTTTTATACTTTGATACAAGAAGTAAAATGTATGGTGACTCAGTTCCCATTCATTCAAGAGCAAGATTATTGCTTATTAATGTTTTTCATGCATAATTACAGTTGTAATTAAATATTTAAAGTGTGTCTATATGGGTAAATGATCATGCTCAACACCATGGTGATGATATTTTTCACTAATTGAGATTAACCGAAAATTAACGTAGTATTATGGGGTGGTGTTAGAATAGTTTTTAAACAAGGTGAGCCGTAAAAGGGAAAATTCAAAGTGTTGTTGATTTCAAGAGGAAAAATATGAAGACTAGGGGAAGCAATACTGTAGAATCGGGTGATACTAACTGAATAGAGCTGTGACCGTTAGCTAAATTAAACGGTTACTGTTATTTAACTTGTAGTGACTAAGGGTGATTTAGACTAAATACTTAACTTAACTGTGATTAAATATTTAAGATGTGCCTATGGGGGGTAAATGCTCAGCACTATGGTGATGATATTTTTCGAGGCTAGTAAGGAGTAAAGGTGCGTCTTTTTATACCGTAACTAGATCTTTTATTGAAGCACAGACGATGGAAAGATAGGAGACGCTCGCATTCTATGCATGTTTTGAAAGGAAATTTGTGAGAGTGCACAAACTTTTCAATGTGAAGAGACTAGACATGACAGCTTTGTATAAGACTGAATGGTGAGTTGTGACAGGACAACACATTGTGTGGTATAGACTGGATAATACATTCTTGTAAAGACAGTGTGTTTTTATACCAGACTATTGCTACTTTCAGATAATCTTGTAGAGACTGATTCAACTTAACGGTAAGCAATGTCAGAATATGCTAGTTGACCATGCAAGTAAATTTAACTTGGAGAACGATGTGTGAATGTCTGAGAACATGAAAGATTTTTGAGTTTGAGTTGTGTAACCGTGGAAAGGTAAAAAGCATGAGTTTTTTATAGAATGAGAACATGACTTGCATCACACATGAGAGTATGAATTGGAAAACGTGCCATTTTTCCATGCATGTAACTGCTATAGTAGGTTTATCGATAGCCAGTTTTAGATATGCATGTAAGACTGTGTGTGAGATATTTGACATGTTTCTCTATGTACACACATAATTTAGCTAGTTTTTTAAGCAAAACACCCTAGGGCGCATGGATGGAATGAGAGAATCGCATACATCCAGGTGCAATTTTCGAGTTTTCCTTGGTAATTATGATAGATATTCTAGTACGCATGGATGGAATGAGAGAATCGCATACATTCAGGTGCAATTTTTGAGTTTTTTCTTGGTTAAGGGTGATAGATACCCTAGTGCGCATGGATGGAATGAGAGAATCGCATACATCCAGATGAAATTTTCGAGAGAATTGTGGTAAAGGGTGAGTTCGTGTGATAGACACCCTAGTTGGATTTACGTGTGAGACATTCTTTCAGTGACTGAGCCCAAAGCCCCAACCCCAACCCAAAACCGTGGAGGGAAGGGAACGCGACAAAGCCTTTCTGCTTAGACACGCTGAGATATGATAAAGTCTCGGCAGATTGCTACATAGTTTCATGAAAACAGACAAGTCAAGCAAAAATAGGGTGATTCAGAGGTCAATGACCGCTACAATGCTATAGTAACACACCAACAAACACTGTGAAAAGGGCAAGTCTTTACAAACATGAATCAGCACCAAAACAAGTAAAAATGAACTGTACAAACGGACAAAATCCGCTAGTTAATCACAGTCAAGCATTCAAAACTAGGTATACAGCATGATATATTTTATAACAAAACAGCCAATCACAAGCACATACATGGTATAGACATACGCTTGATAAAACTATTGAAAAAGGGATTTTAACTATTGAAATATGCATTTGAACTATTGAAATCGAGATTTCAACTATTGAAATTCAGATTTTAACAATTGAAATTGGGATTTTAACTATTGAAATTGTATTTTTAACTATTGAAATTGGGATTTTAACTATTGAAATTAGGATTTTAACTATTGAAATTGAGATTTGCAATTCTTAAATGTCTAGCTTCACAAGCATTCAAACCGTGACCTTATACGATGAGATTGATTTCTACGACGCAAAGCATCGAGAAAAATTGCTCGATTAGTATATTGTAGCATAGCTGTATTCTAACGATCCGCAGTACACTAATATAGTATGTCAATATTGTTTATGGGGTCATAATGTTTAAAAGTTCGTAGTTTTATTTAGGTTTAAGTTAAGGGTACCTATGGGTAAGGGGGTACTTATGGGGTCCTAAGGCTCTTAGTATTGAGTAATAGCCCTATATTGTATGTCACTTTAATTTATTGGTATTTATTGTCACTTTAGTTTTGGTTAAATCGAAATGTTTAGCTCTAACCGAACTTTATATCTAAAGATCTAAAATCATCATCATCTGCCAACCCCCTCCCAAATCCACTTTGAAACTTTTCAGAATTTTTCCTGCTTAACTACTATGTAATAAACAATATGAATATTTAAAGAATTTAAAGTCTCGACTCATTAGAAAAATTAATCCCCAGCCTGGGCCAATAAGAATATTAAAAGGTTATTTGGAGGTCCGGTTTGACCCTTGGACCAAACCCACCCCAATGATTTTTTATTTATATAGATTTAAGGGTGTTTAACATTTTGATATAATAATATTCTTGGGTTGGGTTTGAACCAAGGGTCAAAACTAACCTCAAAGTTTTTAAATGGCCGCCATTTTTAATTGGGAATGGGTGGGACTATTTATGAGGTAACCTCTACTGAAACTGAATTTTATATAAAAAGATGAAAAACTACGTTCGAAAATAGGTCGATTTTGCCTTCTTGCTGACTCTTAGGATGGTGAGCGTCTGCATTATTTTTTATTCATATTCTACAATTTTCATTAGGATCATATACTATTTTTGGCATGCAATGCTCTTATTATAAAACCCCTGTTATTCAATAATATTCGAAATATCCTTCTTAATTTTTGTTAGGATTTGATCGGATATTAACTATTTTTTTTAGATTTATATTAACACGCTTTAATCATAAATATAAAAATGTATGTAGACTGATGTAATATTTTGTTTTCCATGTAAACATGATATTTCTTATCATTTTTTGAAGTAGTTGACTCTGATATAAAGTGAGGCATAATTTTGAAAGCTGTTTAGATCATTACTGCTTTCAAAAATTTCAATTAAAGGCTTAACAAAAAATGGTGAAGGTTTTGTTCCAAAAATTACTCTTCGTTTCATGACACATCCTCGAATGTCTCGGTATAACTTTGAATTGAAAAACACTGTATTTATGTAATAATTCGATTTTACTTGCATACAATGGACTTACGAGTCAACCACTAATTGGAATCGGACTAACTACTAGTCACAATAAGAAGGAAAACAAATTCTTTCTACCTCCTGGAAAATGGGTTTAAACAGACGGTAGTGTTACCTTATTTATCCAATATTTACCCCCATATTGACTTTTAAAATACGTTTCAGGTCAACTTAAATTTAAGTTTACATCAAGAGCTAATGAAGCGATTACTACATGTATTAATGGAAAGAATATCTCCACCTATTGCAGTCTTTTTGGGAGGTTCAGCTTTTGTTCCAGTTTTCTAACTTCTCGCACAAGATGTGCATTACATGACTCTGCTTGTTTTTGCATCGATGATACTAAACAAACTTCTGGTTTGTTTGTTTGTTTAAGTTTCCACCCCCCAACTGTTCGCTAATATATAGTCAGAAAGAGATAACACCTCCTATGGTCATTCACAAAAATACACCATTAAATCTGTGGTGGGACAACAAATCATTTTATTTTACAAACCTTAAACCAAATCATTGACACATATTAATGTTTATAATATTTTGCACATATAATTATGCTTGTCTCAATTCACACCGACCATTATTTTTCAAGGTAATGTTTTCCTCATCTGTGTTTCTTTCCAATCTGTCCATAAGTCTATATATGTCTAATTTATATTGTTCCGAGCCCATTTTCTCATATTTTGTATCCATGTTAAATAACCTAAAAAATATTTTATAAGCAAAAAGTTTTTCAATTACTGCAATACATGCTAGAAACGCGTAAAGTATTTGAACATTTAAATCCAACTGTTGTATGTAATTAGTCACAATTTAGTCCATAATAGACTGATACTGAAATTAAATTATGGTTAACTATTTATAAGGCTTACAATTAGACTATTAAATGGCATATGTGATTGACGATTGTTGTTGAGTTTGGTTCACTACATTCTAATATAGCTTATTTTTACTTAATGTTTAGCAAATGTTTTAAATTTACACGTGACATTCACTTTTGTATAACAAAGAAAGCAAACACGAAGTAAGCAATGTCTTATTCTTGAACTAATTAACTATAAAGCATATATGTGGGCATCAATTTCCAGTTTTTCCACAACATTAATCTAAAATTTCATTTAAAATTGAGTAATCACTGTTCATCATTTCGATAAAAAGCCGTTCCATTCCTTCAAATTTTGGTCTAGATCCTGGTTCCAAACTCCAGCAAGTTGACATCCGTATAAAACTATAAATGATACATATTATCACTCAATATACGTTAAGAATTATTAATGATAATTACTATTAATTATGGTATTACATTTCTGGGGTAGAAAACTGAGGTTTTGTCATTCTTAATCCGTTAGCAATTTCCTCCACAAATTCCACAGTCCAATTAAGACCCGGATATGGAACATCCCCTTTTCAATTAATATGCAAGAAAATATGAAATAATTCAAAACAAGAGTTGATAGTGAGTACTATTTATGGGAACAAACCTAAACTGAAAATTTCCCACAAGGTCACTCCATAACTCCACATGTCCGACATTGTCGTGAATTCCATTCGTTTAAGTGACTCATACGCCATCCACCGCCACGGCAAGGGTTCTTGAGATGTCTTTACGTATTTATTGTATTCGTACAGTTAGACAAATCTCCATGCACCACCTACAAAGATAAAATATTTAGTGCAAAAGAAAGCTTTTTTATGAATAGTTGTTTACCAATTTACATTTTTCTTTCCAATGTACGCCATCCCAGTTGCGATCCCTTTGGCGAAATGAATTAGCTCGTGAAATAAACCGCTCTCCATTTCTTTTCCCCGATCTCCAGCAGTTGCTAAATTACTTTGTTTTCCACGTAAGAAGGATAGCAAAGACCCATTTTCACAAAGAACTGTAGCAATTTGGATAACCCCGTTGTTGATTTCTTTCACATATGCTCCAACAAATTTGACAACATTTACATGTTCCCCAATATAGCACAGCAATTTGACCTCGATAAGCATGCTTTTAAAGCTTTCCTTGGAAACACCGTCATTCGGGATTTTCAATGCGACAGCTTCATCCCGCACCGTGGTCTTGACAACAGTGCCAAAGTTACCCATTCCCAAAATTGGGCACGATTCTGGGAATCAGATAAAGTATTTTAATTAATTATGAAATAAAAGAAAGAAATAGAATATTAATTAAAATCTTACCTAAAGCATTGTGCACTTTAGGAATCCCGTACTCTTCCTTAAATCCGATTGCTGTAAAATCACTTCTAGAAGAAAGTTCCATTCTATCTTCTGTCATCTTTCTGCCTTGCAAAAACTCTCGAACCTCATCCTCCGTCAATACTCTGGACTTTTTCCCCATTCGATATGCAATCCCGAATGCCATCACAATCAAAATAATTACTGCAGCAAAAATAGTCCACAACAGAGCTGTTGAACTGTCACTAATTTTGGAGTCCTTGTCAGGTTTCCAAGTCGGCTTTCCTAAATGCTCTAAAATTTAACGACAAAAATAAATAGCTGACAAAAATATTTCAAAATGTTTCAACCCACCTGCTTCCTTCTCCGTGTACACAGATGTGTTAGCTAAATCCGAATAGTTGTCAATACTCCACCACCCACTGCTTTTTTCTTGAGGGTTGTCAAATGTGGGAGGAGTGAAGTAGCTTATTTCATAAGCTTCAGAATATTTACTAACATCACTGTAAAACCTGAGCATATCCACTGTTGGAGCGGGCCTTGGAAAGAGTTGAAAATGAACTTGGGTTAAATGTGGGAGTAGCTTTTTAAATGTGTTTCGAGTCACAAGATTTCCATCCAGCAATTTTGGTATTATATATAGAGCTAATTGGTTCAGCGGAATATTGTGGTTTTGACAGACCACGTAGTTTACTTTCAACAAAAGTGCAGTTGTGGTCATTGCGGTATTTTCTGTAAGAATATTATTCAAGACTTGAGTACAATCATTAAATGCAATTCCTATAGTGTTTGCTGACTTGACTTGTTCCCTAATCCCATTTATGGCAGTTCCAATTGAAATATTTTGTTCCTCCACAGCCACATGCACCCCAACCAACAAAATATCGTCATCATTTTTAAAAACCTTTACAAGCTCATCAACACTTTTATAATATTCTGCACTTGAAGACTTCCCGCCGGTAATTTCAATGTAAACTTGAGTTAGTTTTGAGTAAGTTTGTTTGCTTTCTCGAACATCCTCACGAACTTGGCTAGCCGCTGTTATCAAATTTTTCAAATTTTCCACTTCTTCCCCCAGAGGAATGATAACTCTTGAAAATTTGTGCAATACGAAGTGCAACATTGTTTTTAAAATTTCCACAGTGAGAGGTGGCCTTTGAAAGGAAGCAAAGTTGAAAGTAGCCCCGGTAAAGTTTTCCGTAAGGATTATTCCAGAGTCTGGAATGCGATCTGTTTTTTCCACGCAAGCGTCTAAACTTCCAAACCATGGGGTCATTGAGCTTGGATAATTTCTCAAAAGAAGAGTCAAACTTTCTGGACGTTCTATTAAACCATCAAGGGCTGCTTTGTTCATCCAAGCAGGATCACTGTTAGAATTTATTATATATTTCAATAAAACATTTACATTCTGTAAGGCCGCCCAATTCCCGATACTTTCAAAAAACAAATTTTTGTTTAGCTCTCTCTCATTGCAGTAAATTGACTCAAGGGTTAGACCACCACTTGAATCATATGTGCTGATGTCATATAAAACTTGCTTTCCTGGATTTTCCCGGATGAACCGTAACCTTGCCTCATTTATCAAGTGCAACTTGCTAAAAACCGCTTTGGATAAAATTTGATAGTCAAATATTTTCTTGTCCAAGGTGTCCCAACGTACTGTAAAGGTCCAAATGAATTTATCCGTGCCTTTAAAGTCCTCACAGGTTGTTGTGAGTTGGGTATAGTTGAAATGGAATTGGGCATCGTACCCATTGTTTTTGTTAATTAATCCATCAATATCTTCAGTATAAATTGGACAAAAAATGGTGTTCTGTTTATTTAATTTTTTCCACCGCTGAAGCTTCGCATTCACTTCTGGGTGTTTATCATTACTTAATTCATGATTAAATCCGATGGTTTGAACAAGTGCAAAATTTGTTGAGTTTGTTTTAGTCAGGAAATCTGTTTTTAAAGTTTCTTCATTAGTTATACGTAGCATCACGTTCAATTTAGTTTGATGAAAGTCAAAGTCCTTGTCCAGCTTGTTTTTGTCGTGACAGCAGGTCTTTTCAGTTTTATCTGTCACGTTAGTAGCCTTTGAACAAGAGGAAAGACAGTCCAAACCGCCTAACAAGGTAAATGGTCATTTATTTTTACCAGTAATCCCCACTCATTGGGCAAATCATTGTGTTGAATGTTTATTGAATGAATATGTTTATTAGAATATTACCATTCTCCCATACGTACAGTGTGTTAAATACAGCACGTCCACATTCTAAATAATCCCGGAAACGGCTAACAGTCCGATAAGGTAGAAATAGCTTGGGTATTATAAAATCAGTTTGATTTAGCAGAGTGCCACCAGTTACAGTCAAGTCCCCGGATGGGGACAGGAACGGCTCAATAATAAAATTTTCTTTCTCTTCTGACGCAAACTGTGCAGTAGTTGATGCGAGAAATTGTCGATATCTCTGGAAAACCTTGAGATTGTTGTCTTCACTGAGATAATTTCCAGGAGGAGGTTGGAATTGAATGTGATGAATTACTTGCAAATCTTCTAAATCAAGGTGTCCAATACTGCGAACGTTTTCTTGCGAAGTTTTCTTCAAGAATGATTTGAACAATTCAAATGACGGGACAAAGTCTTTGTGAGCAAGGGATTTAGTGATGATAAAAAAGTTAATGTTTGGACGAAAAATTGTCAAAACATTCTCTAATCTAGTAGCAAGATCAATGTCTAAACTTATTCCTACACGATTCGTGTAAGTAAGCAAGGATGTAATATTATGCACGGAATAGAATATGGTATCAAAAGCCTCAACAAAATTATCAAGGGTTAAAGTTATGACTATGGCAGAAATTCGTTTGGTCCCTTTTGGTAAGGTGATATTTTGGAGGTCAAGAAATACTGACTTGGTGACGCTACAAATATTGAATTATCTAGTATTGGTATTCCCAGCAGTTGTAGGATTTTTTTATACAAAAAGTAAAAACAAGAACTTACCGAAAATTTAAAATAAAATTTGCACGTCTTGAAAGCCCATCATAGTTGTTTGTTTGATGATCCAAAAAGTTAGTTACAGTTTCCAATTTTTTCTCCAAAAAATCCGACAAGGACAAATCTGAAGGAAATTTGACCATGATTATGGTACATACCTTTGTTATTAAAATGCCTATAATTGTATTTAGTAATTACTCGTTTTGAAGTAAAATTGAATGTCCAACTCATCTGTAGAACCCTTTGAAGGTAGTTGTACAGTCCAATTTTTTCCAGATTGATTGTTAACGAATGGGGTGATGTCAAATATTAGGGAATGGGAGAAGGTTGGATGTATTTGAAAAACAAAATAACCAACGACAACTGCGGCCTTGAGAAACAAATTGTTTCTCAGCAGTAGTGCACACATTTTAAATGCCAAGTTGATTTTTGTAAATGTTGCCAATCGACTTTAACAATTGATACTGAATTGAAAGAAAAAATCGTTTTAGCTTCAAGAAAACTCCAGTCAGTACATTTTACCCACATTCAGGAAAAAAGACAATTCTGTTTTTAAGTAAGGTGTGTGCAGGAAGTAGCCATACAAATTTCAACGAAGTGAAAAACTACATTGTTTTATAAGTTTTATAGTAAAATATTCTGAAAGATCATCTTCCGTAGCACAGAAATCTAACTTGCTCAACTCTTGCATGGTTTTCTTGAACATTTCCAAGTCATTTTAATAAAAAAAAATAAATAGTTGGGTTTTTCAGCCCTTTTAAAAAAATCAAATGAATTGGTCTTAGCCTATATTTTACAAATAGTGCCAGAATTTTAAAAGTGCAAATCCATGCTTCATTAACATTTAAATTGCCCACAAAATAAATGCTCCAAAGTCGAAGTTCAACTGTGACACGTGGTATTTACATGAATTTCAAATTTTCTGTTTTTCTGGACAGCGCTTCAACTCAATTTTTGATTGAGAATATTTTTGTCATTTTGTTTGATGGCTCTTATTTTGTATAAGATAGATTTTCCTATGTTTACACTCAATATTGATTAATCTTTTAAAAAAAATTGCATTCATCATTACATATTTGTAGTTGAATTCTGTATTGCTACTTTCTGTACATACCTTATATATTTTAAATTTAAACAGCTCGCACAGCAGTACGCATTTCATCATTTGTCTGCGTTTCGTTTCAAAGCACTTCTCCAGCATCACAATAAATTCAACAAATTAAACCCACAAGCGCATCCGGGAAAAACAATATTGATAATTTTGTTATGATTCATGAAGCTGTAAAATATTATTTTATATTGTAACATTTGACATTGATATTATTATTGTACATTGCTGTAAACAAATTTCCGTTCCTTTGTTCTTATATTTAATACTTTGCTTGAATGCCCTATTCAATCACATTCTTGGACGAGAATTCAGATGCTACTATTGAAATGAGCCTGATGTTTCTGGACTCAGATTTAGTGCAGAGTTCTCGGTAATGGGTTATGACTGATGTGACCGAAGCGGGTGAGAAGGAACTAAAGGAAGAGATTTACTAAAGAGAGTATTTATTATTCAAGGGAAAGACCAATCCAACTGACATACTTAATGTGTATAATCC
>JAHZNA010004936.1:0-19261 GCA_027743935.1 Sinodicranocentrus sp. ZH6 | reverse complement strand
GACAGACAGACAGACAGACAGACAATGATGGCCAAATCAATACATAAGACCTTGCTGAGTATTATCTTTTTGGTTTTTGAATTTCAACAATCAGTCTCACTGATAAGATGAAGAATGTGGGGAGTGGGCATGAAGAACAATATGGATTATGGATACGTGAGCAATGGAAAAAACTGCATTCGTTCGTAGATGCAGGTTGCATGCTGCATTTCTCAGAAGAGTTGAGCTGAAATTGGGCTTTTTGCGTTTCAAGGGTTTACCAAGTGTCGTTCTAGTTCTAATTGATCAAGATCAACTTTAACTTCATTATTTCGACTCGAACACACTCGACTTCATTACTCATCATGCCAAAGTTTGTACTTTTGCCATAAAATTCGTGCGGAAGGAATGGAACTCGGATGCAGTTTTAAATTCTCAAACCAACTTACAACAACATAACCATTGCAGTTTTTACAGTCGCTATCGTTCGGCATGACCCCTCCAGCCGATCTACTTCCGCAGCCCCTTCAGCCGCTTTCGGTTATAAACTAAAATCTTGATTTTTGAGACACTTCTGCCGAATACACGATTTTGTTCGTGTTATTAACCAAATCATGGCAGGATTCAAAATTTACGTCTCATAAATGCAATACTTTTATGATTCTTACCCAGAAAGTGAAGTGGTCAAAAACGTTTTCCAATCCAAAACAAAACAAATTTTTATCTTGCGTAAATACATAGCTAATCAATCCCAGAATTTCCTTGATGACTTATTAAGCTTGTGCATGCAGCATGCATGTTGCACAGCACTGTGCACTACAGTTATGAAAAATGAGACCTCTGTCGGTTTCTCTGCATCTCTGTTTACATTATGACCGTGATATCTCGACTAACAGTATGAATTCCTCAGTTCTGCTTTTTGTAAACGACATCTAGTCACAGGGCTTTATATTAATATCAGAGCATTTGTAATTTAAAGTCAAGTGGGTTAAGTAGTTTTAAAATTTGGTATTCGTTTTTCTACAACTACGTATAGCCTATAGCAAGTAACATTGAATGAATGAATGTATGTACCAAAGGTATCTATAAAAAGTATTCCTAAAATAAACTAGGAATTTTCAACTAGGGTCAAAAAGGTCACTGGAGACTGGACCCTAAATTCAAAATTCCTTTGAATTTGAATGTGATTCAAAACTGGAACAGGATTATAATTCTTGTGAATGCATTTAACTTATAAGTTTAATTTATTTTAGCATTCGAGAACCGTAAGCTTGTTCTAAACACAGAGCTGTGCAATCCCAAGCAAATTACTGTTGGATTACGCAAAATGAGACTCGGGTGATAGATTACGCATTACGGATTACACTATGCTTAACTTCGGTTACGGATTGTAATCCGTAATCCAAATCCAGGATTCTGAGTGCACAGTACACTGAGTGGAGGGGTGCGCAAGATTGTGTTGCATCAAGGAAGGTCAGTTACTGGCACGGTCGTTGTTTAAAACCAAAGGCTGAAAAATTCAACAGGGTATATTTATCGTTTTGATCCACTCAAGAACCCATCGTCGGTGGACCAACATAATTTGTTTACATGAAATATTACTTGCCTGCGCGTTGTTTCTGGCGCTCCTGTACATTATTTATGAACGGGAATGTTCTAAAAGACCGTTTGATATTACGCACAAAATATTTTCAACATTTTACAAAAATCAACCATTGTGCATTTGTTTTATTAGATCGTCAAAATGTTCTAAAAGCGTTCTATGAAATTGTCTGGGCCGTCTGTGAGTGCACGCAATGTGCACTTTGTTAAATTAAGTTAGGTCCAACATTAACATGGACAAAGATAGGACCCGATTGGTTGTTTTACAAATTAAGTTATGTAGAATAACGACTTAAGAAAATAAAGATTTCATTTTGGAAGATTTTAGCTCATAAACCGAAATCGGCTGAAGGGGCTGTAGAAGTTGATCGGCTGGAGGGGTCCTGCCTCATCGTTCATCCTTCTTCTCAAATCTAGCCGTGTACTTTTAGGCAAAATATTATTAGGCATACTCATCCTTAAAATTCATTTGATCTATATATATACTTCAGCAGGTTGTACCCACTTCGTAAAAAGGACGATGTAGTAAAATATACTTTTATGCATTTAAAAACGTATGTGCATACACACGTCCCAGTGTAATTCATATGGCAATACGTACCTAAGTATACATAGTGAGCCTCTAAAAGAATGACTTGCTTATGAGGAGTTATATACATATTGCGTGAACTTACCAACAATACTCACGAACTCACTACTGTACACACGTAATACATGCATGGAGATGATGTAGGAAAAGAGAGCAGAAAAAAATTCAATTTTGTTTCTGCACTTTAGCGACCACTTAGCACCACCACACAGCTCTGTATTCATTCATTATTTTAAAGATCTGCATCATGAAAGTAGACTACTGAAGAAAACGAAATAACTTCAAAGAAGGAGAGAGCCTATCAGTTAATTCAGTCAGATTGGTTAATGGATAGATAGAACTCATCTTGGTTAGGACTTAGGGACAAGTGTGCAGCGAGCAGGTATGGTCAAAATTTATCGATACACGTTACATATGTACGTGCATGAGTTAATTTGATGTGTTGACGACCTGAGATTGGAGATCGTCAATCTTGAATTTATGCAGTTGGCGTGTCGTGCCGCTGCATATGAATATACTTCGCGTAAAGTTCACAGACATGATCTGACGATCTCTCAAATTCTAAGTATATAAGGTATTCAACTTTGGAGAACTTACTGTGCACTGTAGCGCCGTCATATTTTCTGTGATATTCTGAATCTGAATTTCTGGTTATGAGTCCAAATTCATGTTTTTATATTTGACGGATATGTGTTGTTGGAAACATGATACTTTGTTTTTGCTGAGAATTAATCTCTTTAATGCACTTTAAACTTTTAACCTGATTAAAGTTAATAATATCGTGTATATGTCTTGTCTCTTTCTAATGATAAGGACGAAGCCTGACGAACGAAGATAAGAAAAGGTTTTGATTTATAGAAAGTGATAGAGTAAATGTGGTTATGGTTTTGATTGGAATGGGTCAGGCTCATCCCAGTTTTACTGTGAAGCATTAAAGGGTTAATGTCACCGTATGGATGTAGCTAGGGAATTCTAATTTGTCTGTCTGATAGTAGATTCGGAAACTGCTTCACATTCAAATCCTTATCATCTTGCAATTTTTGCCTCGTTTTATGTCGGGGGTGTGGATATGTGAAGTCGTGGAAGAACACTAGAACACTATAGAAGATTTAATTTGTATTAGAATTGTACGCGTAGTTGGAAATTGAGATTAAGCTAGGTATGTAGGTATCTAACTATTATGCAAGAATACAGCAGTAAACATTATTATTTATACGGCAAAGTGTTATCGTTGTCAGTTTAGAATAACCTGGATGTGTTGTGTTTGTTTCGTGTGTAGTTTCGCATGGTTGATGGTGTCTTCTGGACCTCAGCGTCAAATTAGACCCTTAGAAATTCATTAAACCATTTTGTTTGTCCTGCCGAGAAGTTTTTGTAATTGTCCCCTGACAGTGGGACGATAGGATTTGGAGAACAAAATGCCCGTAAAAACTGAAAAAATATTCCCTCCTCTCCCAGCCAATTCAAAACAGCCTGGAGTATGTCCTTCGTTACTTTATAACGGATCGAGATTTCAGGGTCACCAAAAATCAAAGGGAAACTGCTATGATGTGGAAGTAATTCTGCAGGTATATTATTTTCGAGTTTAAATGATCGTTAATCTATTATTGTACTTCATATTTTTTTACATAGTCAATAGTGACATTACTGGTACAGTAGCAGTTGTGTTGCAATTAATACTTTTTTTTTATTCAATAAAAAAAGATTTCTCCCCAGTCAGTAATACTTGTTTTCCGTATAATATGCATGATTTTTATTTTTTACAGGTTTCAATCGCTAAATTTAACGCATATACCTGAGAAAAGTATCCAAATTTACCAGTTTCGGTAAATTATGTGCCGCATTGCCATAACATACACATTATCTTGCGTTAAATTGGTTTCAACTCTCAAATCCTTAGATCCGACACACAGACATTAGTAATTGTTTACGGTGGGGCAAAGTGTTGATACATCTATATGCGTATTTGTATTATTCTTCCTGTTTTGCTATGGATTAAAATTATCCGCATTTTTCAATTAAAATTCTATTACATGAACTGGGAATTTGTAAATATAGGTAAAATTGCATTAATGGATCGGAAAAATGTATAAAGAGCCAAAGAGACGTAACAATGCTTACCCCTTTGTTGCATTCAGTGGTTGCTGGAAAGCCAGTGTTTACAAAACATTTATTTAAATTTTATTGTTTGAAGGCGTTTGATCTAGATGTTATGATGTTATGTGAATGTTTCAAGATTAATTGTCATTTAGTCTTAAATCACGCGTTGTAGTCAATAGTCTTTTGTTATCTCCCCTTAGTTTTAAGCATAAAATGGTATTTTACCGTATTTATTTGAAAGACATATATACGAGGAACCTAATGGCGCTAAATGTGTTGTAATGTTTAAAGTATACTAGTAGAAGCAAATGAATGTTGTTGGTAGATTCGCACCTTGTAGTTGCTCTTATTTATATTGTTAATTTAATAGTGCACATTGTAAATATTTGAAAGAAAAAGTTTATTGACTAAGCTTGGTACTATGCAAGAACTATTCAACTAAATTTTTAGGGTTTGATAGTTACAGGTAACATGTTCAGACTCTAATTATAGCACTTGTTATTGTTGTGTATGGCTATTATTATTAACTGGAAGGATTTGTTAATTGACCTCGGGTGGTGCATGAATTGAACCTGGCTCATATATGTGAAGGGATAATGAATGATGTAACACACTTGTGAAGAAAATGCTTTCAGCTTTACGGGAAGTCAAAAAATAGCTAACTTTACTCGACTTACGTTAAATATATAACTTTTAATTAACCCAGTTTATTAAACAAGCTACAAATGTTCACAGTGCTATTTAAACTGTTTTATACACATCAAATATTGTCTCTGAGAAGGGATTGTGACTGTTCCAAGAAAACGGCGAATTTGTATATTCATGAAATATTTATTTCCCCCCGAACCCGAAGTCCCCGAGGTACCTGTGTGCAAAACTTTCAGCGTCAATTTTAGTTAGCGACTTGAGACTCATTATCCTTAAAATTGTGTTTTAACAAAGAAGTTCCTTATTTTAGCGAAGCGACGTAGACATAAACTCTAATTTAGTAATCATTGTTTTTGGTTAACCGGTTAGTATCATGACTGAACTCTATACAACAAACAACAAGGAAAAACGGAGAAAAGGGATTTTGTCAGAATATAATTATTAACGCAACGAGTTACGATGAACCTATTGTTCTACTTCCGGCATTGTCTTTCTGGCAAATTTTATTAATGTAACTTGCAAAATGATAATGGCAAAGTTTCCCACCACTGCATCACCGGTAAACTCTACGGGTCCGTACATATTTTTCTTGTCTGTTCTGAGGAGGTGGCTCGTGCTGATAATGAAACTAACTAAAACTTCCACAAATGCGGAGGTCGGATATGCTGTAATGTTTTATTTTACGTTACTATAAAATGATATTAAGAAAACATACGGTTATTGTATCGTGCAGAAATGTGATTTTTTGGTTTTCATCTTTTCTGATTGTTATAGCGTAGGCGTACAAAAAAACCTTATTTCGAGCTATTCAAGTATTGGGAAATGTATGTATGTATTGATGTTATAAGTTGCGATACTGAAATAAGATTTTATTGTTTAATAATATTGTACGTGTATTTTTAAAAGTAAAGATTGAAATGTGGCAGATCAAAATAAAGTAATTTTTCAAATTGTCGTATTGAAAATTTAAAGACTTTAAAAGACGCATATAAGCTTTTCGATTTGATTCTCAGGATTTGTAAATTTGTGAATGGTATGACATGACCTAATACCTAATTCATATAACAAGGTAAAAAAACTAATATACTAACTGAAAGCCATGTTCCATCTCAAGATCATGAAAATTTGAGGTGATGAGTATTGAAATCATTTTGTGCAAAAATGCAAATGGTTCACTTGCTTTAGTTCTCACGAAAGGCTTGCTCGAGGCGGTGCTCGTTCGATCTGATTTCTGATGAACTTGCTATGAACCTTCATTCTAGCAGGTAGACTCACACTGTGGACCAATCACAGATGCATACATAGATATTTTTATCTGCTCTTACTCGGAGTCCATTAAATGGGAGCCGAGCCGGTTAACCGGAAAAAAAGTCGCAAAACTTGAAACATCACAGCTGCAGTAACATTTTGATTTTATTAGCGATATGTTTGTAATTCATAACAATAGGAATACTGTTAAATTCTTTGTTAAAAATGCGACAACATTGTACCTGTTAATGAAATTAAGTTAGTTTGGTATGGGTATTTGTTGCTCATGTGAGCAAACTACAAGATAATATGGCATTACTGACTTACAATTACACACTCCTCGCATCTCCATTCAAAACTAAATACTCGGCGACCCACATTTCACGTATTTTTGTTCCTACCTATTGGACATAACCTTCTCACATGAATAAGCATAAAACATAACTGGCAAACACACAACGTATCAAAACTAGAGCTAAAAAGTAGATATAAAATATAAGTATTGCCCTAACAAATCAATGTTTTAGTACTATGCGGTTAGTTAGAAATGTTATCTATCGCACACAAAGCCAGGCTACGCGTTAATCAACAATTTCTTACGGTATAAAAATTGTCGTAAAAAAAAGAACCTCAAACTTTGCATACTAATTGTATTAGTCTTTTTTTCTGGTGAGAGGTTAAATTAAATTAAAAATTGCGTCTAGTAGTGCTAGTGAACAAGTTAGTGGTGCTGGAGGTTGTTTGCTGCTGCATGACTCCAGAGGACTGCGAAACATTCGAGACATGCTGATGTCTTTCAACCCTCGAAAAATTATTGGAAGCTTCTATTCCCAGTGAGGAGTCAGTGTCCTCGTCCAACGGAGCAAACTCTACGATTTCAGTCGATGATCTATCTGCAATGGAGCGTGCAAATCCTCCTGGAACGGATGACACAATTGATGAGTCATCATCTCGATTATCATCCACTCCGAAATCAACCATCATCTCCGTCATTGATCTCACATCTGTGATGGATTTTGACTCTGTTGCTGTTGTATCTGAAGATTTCTTTCTGTACATTCTGCTTGGTTTAATTGGGGCAGACGAAGACACGGAAGAAGAAACTTCACTAGTGGAATCTGAGAACAATCTGTCGTCGTGTATGGACTGTTCTGGATATGAGATAGTTCTTATAATTACGTCCCACTTTTCGGGTTCGAAAAGCTTCTCAAAACGAGTATCCCTTCGAATTCGCTCGTAGTCTTCCCTGTATGTTGCTTCGGTTAAAAGCTTACGAAGGGTTGACTCGGTTGTGATGATTTGCCTCCAGCGCTCACGATCATCTTCTGTGAGAACGGATGCAGTTTCAGAGTCATAGTCTGCTTCCCCAACGAGTGACCTGTCGTCTCCAGGTTGGGGTGATTCCAAGACACGGAAAAGTACCTTCCACTTCTCGTTCCACAGCTGAGTATCATCCTGCTGCAGTTTTAGCAAAGCTCGTGACACGGTGGTCCGGTCGATGTCTTCTCGAGAAGTTTGGTTTCGCCGGATGTAACTTTCTGAAGTTAGAGTTGTGTAATTTGGTAGGATAGGTGCTTCTTCGACGGCAGACCAACCGATTGATGATACCTCAGTAGTTTCAGAGCCTATGAAAAGTCATATACATTTAGCGTTATATGTAATTTATGTAATGCATAATAAAAGAACTTTTCTGGTCCATTTTAATAAAAGTATCACGTTACCCCTTTCCCAAGACTCTTCGTCATCTTTTGGATGTGTCCGGATGTGCACATCCCATTTAGGTTGATCCTTGCGATAAAGTTGCGTGATATCTCTGATCTTGCGTTCTTCATCTTCAATCAACCGTCTTTCAACAATGGTCTAACAATTTGATCATTTAAATTATGAGTTTTATTTTCAGTAAACGACAAGAGAAGCTAGAAGGCATGATGATTCAGATGATATCATACCTGCACATAAACATCATCCACAGTATGAACAGAAACTTCTGGTTTTCTCAAAGCCATCGGCTGCACGTATCGAGTTTCTGTATCAATCTCCTCCCTGTCAACTAGCGTGAGATGGTCAACGAGCTCAGTTGTTTGCACGTGCCTCTGGGGAACGTGAACATGTTTAACCTGCAATACAATACAAAATGAATCATTGATTACCACCATCACAGTTACTTAAATAAGGTTCAAAGCACGGACTGAACTTCATGATCGAGTTTCTTAAACTTTGCATTTTGAAATGTGCTTCGGCTTACTTGTTCAAAAACTGGCGGTGGAGGTGGCGGTCTTCTTGGAGGCGGATGCAACTCAGGGATATGCACTGCTCTCGCTACACTCTCCTCAATTGATGTGATAGATCCTTCCGTCTCATAGTACTCGGTTCTTTGCAGGGGTTGTTGTGCAACTCGCATATTAACTTCAAAATGTTGTTTGGCAATTACTGCAGCCGGAATTAACTCAGTTTCCACCCCTGCATGTGTATCTGAATATTCGGAAGAGACGGTGTCCGGGCGCTGAGGTCCATCTTCGATAGAAGAAGGATAGTCGGATGCCAAAGTTTCCTCCAGAGGCACTTCTGAAGAGCTTGCTGATGGTGCTTGAACTCTTGGGATTTTGAGATGCGAGAAGGACTCGATTGTTGATAACTTTTCGCTTTCTTCCTCCATTGGCCTACAAGAAATACGAAACTCTTAAGTTATAAAGGACAGAAATCTCTGCCAAATTAAAAAGATTTATCATATAACCCCTTACGAAAATGGCCGTTTCCTGATAACCTGGATGTTTCTTTGTTTGAGACAGTAATACGAGCAACCTAATCCCAACAGCATAATTCCAAGAAACATAAGCGTACAAATTATCATAAGTACTTCAAACTCTTTGAGAGGTTTTGGCAGGATAGCGGCTGGAACTATCGGTCTGTTTGTAAGAAAATATCCACAAGATTGCATTATCATTTTGAACAACAAACTCTTTTTGGCATTCACTATAGCTTTTAATCGCAAGCCTTTTAACATTTATTTCCATTGATGTCTTATGAATAAATTCTGAAGCTACGTTTTATTTATTTTTAAAAATCGTATTACTGTTGAAGGAAATCGGGAGGTGCTGGGACGATTGGTGGAGGATAGCGGCACACAACAGTAATGACTTCATCCCCTTCCATTTCCAAACCGGGGTGAAATCGGACGATGACATTGTTGGTAAAGACACGAACAGGTTCCTAGAAGAAATAAGTTTTTAGACAGACGGAATGCAAATCTGAAGGAAAAAATACGTAGTATATTGGTTTGGTATATAGCTAATAGAGCATTTCATTTCAAATCCGAAACCTCGAGGGGCAGTCGTGTAAATTAATTTGACTCACGATCTGTCTTATTATGTTAATCAGGTTAGTATTAGGTGCATACATCATGCATCTATATTCCAGTTCGAGTTACATAAAAAACGATTCGACAGTTTTTTTTATAACATTAACAGAGAAATTTCATATTCTAGTCAAGGTCTATAATAACCATAAATCTGTTCCTTTTAAGGTCATGAGTGTTATGTCAATGTATGTTTTAGCAGGCACATTTTTCTTTCAAATAGAACCACTTCAAATTTATGAGTTTTCCATTTCGAACAATGACATGGGTCTAACAAAACTATTGAAATGACAAGAGCAAACTTTTCTTCCATTAGTTGTATAACCCTTTATTAACATGTGTTCGCTTCCGCATTGTCCATATTTGACAACATGATTTTTCTTCATTCTGATTGAATTTGCAAGACTATTATTATCAGATGGGATTAAGTTTTATTATGTCACTGCCCACCGCATTATATTGTTTGCTCTTGATTGAATTTATGTGCTAGGGAATGAAGTGATGAACTAATAAAAGTCTCTTGGTATGAATTTGTTCATAGTCGAACTTCTGGATTTGATGGATACAAAAGAGATTGTTTACTGAGTTTACTCTCAAAGGAAAAGGTCTCCTCCCAGAAAAAAATTAGCAGTAAATCCTCTCCTGTATATAATGACCTCATCGCGAATCACCTGCCATTCTCTTTTCAACTTTAATATTCCTACATACATCCAACATTTTGATCTCAAGAGCAAGTACAAAGTTTCCGTCGTCAGAAAAAAAAGTTCAATGTAAAGTTGAACTAACGCCCACTTGCGTTTTCGAAGAATGCAACTATCTCTAATCTCAACTGTGTGGTCACCTGAGTACGAACTTCATTTCATATATGGCTTGTCGATAGCGTCACCAACACAATCATTTTATGAGACTAACCTAAGATTAAACCAGGTAGTGAGAGGTGTCCGCATTCACTCTTGGCAATAAACTTGCCAAAGCTTCCTTTTCTCAGACTTGGTATTAGCGAGTTTGAAAAGGAAATTTGCGATGTATCTTTTTGCAAAAATATATATGGCGATCCTAAACACACGTTCATTTATTTCATGCCTTCATGTAAACATTAGCCCACTTGAGGATTTCGACTTTTATGGTGAGAAGTGAATGCATGAGTAATGTGCAGTTTCAAGAAATTGGCACATGAAATATGGATAAAAAGTTTTTTCTGAATAAAAAGTGATAATGAAAGGGGCAGCAAGATTTGGAGTCATTGTCTGTACGATATATATTATTCTAAAATGGTAAATCCTTCCTTAGTCAACATTCTCATTTTGAGAGCATGATCACATCCACTATGCATATTAGCCGATACATATCTAACGCATACAAACTAAAAAAAAGTTGTAATTGTATGCATGGTTTATGTTACAACAACCTTCCAAGTATAGAATTCTCTACTAGTTGTTTGAAGTCAACTTCACGATTTTTTCCCAAAGTGCATTCGTGTAGCTTTGGCGAATATGCGAAATGATTAAGTAGACTGTTTCAACCCACACTGGTTATTTTGCAAAATTCAAATATGGCCTTCACGTAATTATTACTACGGTTGTGTTGTGTATCCTATCAAGTCAAATATTCCATGGGTTGACCAATCCACCAAAACAAGTCAAGAGTGAATGGTACAGTGTCCATAATATGAAGAGAAGTTTCTTGTGAGGCATTCGCCTCGTAAAATACTGTAACTAACTACACCCTTATTTTGATTCATCTCTCATTTACATTTTGCTTTGCCACATGTGCATGTATTTATTCAATGATTTTTCTGTACTAATGACGGTATTACAAGGATAATAGCGAGTGAGTGACGAGTGCAAGAGTATATGACAAGGTAAAGTTGATAGTTCAAAGAATTTGCGAGAAAAAACGGTTTGCTTGAAATGCTCAGCAAGAATTTCATTATCATTTCGCTCATTTCATTTTCCACGTCCATTTATATCATCCCTGCGTCTGTTTCTCTTTTAGTGTGATTGGATTGCATTGTCGGGATGGATTTTTTACGGCTAGTAATATATCTCGTATGTACCTAATATCATACCATGTTTTTTTCTTAATATTTTAGATAAGGCTCTATATAGTTACTCTTATGTTACGTACGTACCTGTCTGGTTCCACAGCCTTTTAAGGGAATCTCAAGTATGGTAACAGTATCCCCTGATCCTGCTCCGTAGCAAGCGCTATTTCGGTCAAAGTCCGCATACACAAGTCCATAAAATGGTTCCTTAAACTTGAGTTCGATATGCATGTAGCCTGCAGCACAGTTTAAGACGGCCATTGTCCGGTTGAGTTTGATTTCCGGTTGTAAGGAGTCCAGCTCGGTGACCTTCCCTGCGAGGACGGCAGTTGGTGGGAGTCCTTCGCCATACTTGACGTCAAGCGCTTGCAAATCATAGTTTGATTGACAGCACGCAAATTTAGCAGTAAGGAGGAGGACTAGGCAGTAATGTGAAGTCAAATACAAAATCCTGTAAAAAAGAAAACAGGCATGGGATTAAAATGCTGTTGACTAATTCTAACCAACACATCACAGTAGGCAATTATCTATTAGATTGGTCAGATCCAGTATCCAGTTGTTGTGGTAAACTGATCTAGTGCGTTTTCATGAGTTCAAAATGCTAATCAAGTTTTTCCAAAGACCCAGTATCAGTATGATTGACAGCGGCAGCTTGTTTGCATGTGCTATTGCCAGCAGAACTCTCGTAATAATCAAAGTACGAACCAATCGTGAGAATAATTTCTAAATAGTTGACCAGCAATCGCATAATAAATATAGTTTCAGTTTGACATCTCAGCATTGATGAAAAATTATCCTCATGTCACCATCACTTGTAAATGGTTTATTCCGAAGTAGCATGTAACTTGTAATCTGTACATATTTAACGAACCTACTTTTTGATTTGTATGCATAAACTAATGAAAATTGATGTCTTCAACGCTATAACGTACAAAATATTATTGATTAAATTTATACGTCGGATGAGCACCTGTAAACAAGCATAGTAAAAATCGCTGTTTTCATCGTATCATATTATTTGGGCCAACAATTCATCTAACGTAACTAACGTATGAAAAAATTAGCCAAATGAAAGGATGATTTACTTTTTACCATTTTACATTTGTGAGGATGAGTGACTACAACAAAAAAGAACAATGATGCCATATGATAGTAGGAATACAAGAGTCTTAAGCAATCTGCTACTCTCCAAGCCAAAAAGACATGTTACATACAGTTGGAGTCGTGGGCGGTGTTTGTCTTCTCGAAGGCCTTGTACACCTCAAAGACACTTACTTGGATCCTTCAAAGTAGACATTAATTTGAGCTCTTGCTCCTCTTCTCATGCATGCAGAAACGCTTTGCAATAATATGTTATCTGCCACCTCATCTTTTCAGCTCATCCCATCCACATAAATACTAACAAAGTCATCAACATCACCCTATCTAAGAAACGAGGAAAGTGCTTCTTTTCTTGCTCATTATGTTGATTATCTACTTTTGCAACAAAATACCTGCTCACTTGTGAAACAAAACGTTACAATACACTAGACTAGCATCTCCATTCGCGAAAATTTTGCTCAACGAAAAAAGCTAAGTAAATGGATGACGCTACAAATCTTATAAAAGCATTGCCATCTCCTTTTCCAAAATGCGTGTCCATTAAACATGCCGCTGCAGTGCCAAGTCGAGATGTTTTTTAGGGAAAGAGATTGCAAAAAAGAGACAAGACACATAATGGCAATAATCAAAATAATAATCCAAAAGCATCCCAAAAAGAAGTCATTCCGCTCCAATCCAACTGGATACTACAAGTAATGTAATGCATGTTGGCAAAAGACCACTTTTCTTCTTCATAGCCGATGATGCTGATTATACGAAAGAGTATTTTGGCATGTCGGTGACGAGAAGCAATAATGTATGTTAATGTGGGACTTTGAGTGTGGTGTATGGTGTACTGCTCCAAGTCAACTTTAACCTTAAGAGAGAGAAAAATTCTAGACTGCCTCCTGCTGCTGCCTTCATTCTTCCTACATAAATGAAACACGCACACGCACTCACTCACCACTAACCACACACGCTTTTCTTTATATCAAATGATAATACACTTGTCTTTCTCTGACATTCATGCATCCCATGACACTTGAGTGGGGCTTCAAGATAATATATATTTTTAAGTAGGTGAGCTCGTGATTGAGCCAATGAATTGGTTGTATAAAATTGTACAACTCTTAAAATGCAACATGCGACAAAATAAATAAAAATAAAAAGTCGGACAGTCAGAGTTATTTTCCAAGTTTTGTCGCCCAGCGTGCGGCATGGGAGAACAAGTGCACAAAGAAAAAGCTACCCTGCATGTTCCACGAACCGTGGACTGCGTGAGTGAGTCAAGTAGTGTGGGTAAAAAGTAAAATAGATGAGATTTCCCCTATCAGATATACACGGGTTTGGAGCATTGGCGAAAAACGTTAAGGAGAGACGTCATCATCCCTCTTTTTGTGAATTGTACATGCACCATTACACCGACTTGGCGAAATCCCATCTGATGATGGGAAGACGACGACGATGCGGATGGATGCTGAGTGAGTGTGCGAGCAATATTATAGAAATAGAGTGTGTGTGATGCATTTAAACTCGAGTTTGGTAACATAGACAATAACGACATGCTTTATCATCATGATGTATTTAAAGATTGAACCGCAAGCGGTATCATTATTGTTCTCCGTTGATTGTCAGAAAATAAAGTATGTGGGTATCTGAGAAGAGAGAAAATGTGCTCAGATTGCGTTGTCGAAAATAGCGTTGTATTCATCCCAAGTTACAGTTACCTTCTCTCTCATTCGGACCTACTCATTCTTCTAGGTTCACTCCATTTTACGCTCATTTTTACAGTTTACCTAGACCAGAGTCAATAGGCCGATTAGGGAAAAAAGAAGTTGATCTTTTAACGTCAAGTCGATCAGCTTTATATTCATCTATCTTAAAACAAGGAGGAATATTATGTAGAATACGTGCACATAATGCACCAGTGCACGAAGACATGATTCACACATCACGGTACACATGTAAAATACTTGTGATTGGATCTTTTTTTCTAGATTTCCGATAACGAACATTTTTTTCTCTTCTGCTTCGATTCCCTAGGCAGTACAGGATTTACCAATAGCGAAAAATTGAAACGGTAATGGCACTTCCACCATTTTCCTTACTTCCTCTTCGATATAGTTTCCAATATGGGCGTTTAGAATATATCGCGACGGGAGTTGCAATGCTGATATAAAGTTATAGTAAAGAATGCACTGATGAAGCGACAGTCGGACATGCATGAATGAGTGAAACGAACATCAAGAGAGGTTTTTGAGACTCGCTCCAGGTGAAAGTCGGGACTTGGCCCGTAGACAAATTACCAAGTGTAATGAGGTGGGCGTTGGTCTCATACAGTCATAAATTATACATCTTATGAACCGTATATTCATTTTCGTAATAACATTTCATCCTCTCTTTCCAGCTCAATTCCCATTGTTTAAGTCACGAAGAATATGAAATGCTTTGAAAAATATGAATAATATCTTTCTAGTTGGCTTCTCTCTCAAATTCACTCAGCTTCTGGTTGCTTTCCTTGCTACGCAACTTGTAACATTCTGCTTGTCGTGATTCCTCCTGTATCGTTCAAATCCAATGCGGTATGATTTTCCCCCAAGAAGACTTACAAAAACTAGTAACAAGTCCAATGATCATGATCATGAGCATCCTACACATTTACTTATGTGCATAACGATGAGAGGAATTAAATAAATGTATATTTCCGCAAAGAATGTCTGCGACCAGAAAAAGAACAACAACTCTGCTTCCCCAGAACCGTCACGGTTTCCTAATAAGTCGAAATCCAACGTGAGTGAGCCCAGCAGCCACCGGTAGAAAATGGCAAGTGGCAATGAGTATTTTTCCTCATTCCAATCTCCCTAATTTGAAATACACGAAGTAAAAGGCTGCTCTTCTCCGTACTCATCATCAAGTGAATGATAAGCCATGTATGTCTATGTAAGCACAATTTTCTTATTACATCACAAAACTTTACGTTCCTTTTTCTTCATGGCTGGGAGTTGAGCAGTGGAATGTAATCTCCTGGTTCGTCTCGCCGCTTGTTTTTCTTTCAAGGCAAGGATTTCAGCAGTGCTTTTATTGCCATCGTCTTTATTCCCTCGTAAAGTCCATTTGCCTAGCTGGGAGCAAGGTTAAACTCGATTCCATTATGCACACTGGTATTATCATACAATCAAGTATACAAGACAAGTACATGTATAACACGCATTGCATCAGTACTTCTTTCACAGTAACAATTTGCAAGACAAGGTGAGGAAAATGCTCTTCCATGAAATTTACCTTGAAGGTCTCTCCTATCATTTGTTTTCTGATGTCTTGGGCATCACAAGTAGTAAAAAAGATGGTTAAAATTTGTATTTGTACGTATGCATAATTTCTTGGCGTTATTGTAATGATGATAATATGCTCTCTCTCTCAAATTCATTTTGCAGTTGGAGTTTTACGCATTGTGGTCGTGGATTCTTTTCAGTGCCGCATTATAAATTGTATTATGCTCAAATCTATGAAAAAGCCTTGCCTCCTGATCTGCATGCGATAATCTTTATTACACACGACACGAGGAATATGCATACATCCCTACTGCGGGGACGACGGAAGGATGGAAAAAATTGAAGCAGTAATTGTTTCCTTCGGTGTGATAGTCGTTTATGAATTTAATCACTTCACAGACACTGCAGGCTATTGAAGAGAGATGCTAGAAAATGAGTGTAAATTAGCGTCCATGTAAAACAATATTTGGTACTCTACACACCTTGCATGCCAGCTGGGATTGAAACGCCTGGTCTAGCTCGTAGTCATATCAAACTGGGCAGTCACGTCGCTAGTCTATTTATTTTCGTTTCACGGATAATCCTTCCTCGTTACATGGATCGTTTCATGATGATTGTTATAAAAACGGAAGTAGACTGTTTGTTTGAACAAGAGTTCATGTAATAAGGAAAACGTGCGAACAAGCCGAAAAAAATCCCAGGAACCAGGAGCACCCAAACAGAGCAATGCACTGTGAAAGAGAATCTAGTACAACTTTAGGTTCTCGTAATGATCCCCTTTGTAAATGATCTTATTTGTATTAGAAATGTATATTCCACGCATGGTGCATTAGCAAATACATTCATGCAAACCAATTTGCCATTTTTACGACGATGATGATTTGGGATTTTCACAATTCTCGTCCATTCATCCCTCATCCCAGATATTTATTTTCTGTGTCGTTAGCTCATCAAACAAAAACTCGTGACAAGAGGAAAAAAGGGATTTCACACATGCCTGAATTAAAAGTGTATACATGTAACACTGATTGCAAATGAGCGATTGAATGAATGTTATGCACATTTTATTTATATACGGTATGGTATAGTGATGTAGAACACAGGAAGTCATGAATTTACCTGAGCTGCCTCAGGTACACGCTTATATCACTATCCGTATCTTGTGTTTTATGGCAGTGTGGATTGTTATAGGTAAGTATGCAAACAAATAATTGAGAGACAATTAGGAAATTATTTAGGTAGATGAAACTGGCAAAGTAAACCATTGCGGCGGATGTGTGATTCATGAGAGCAAGCGGCTGCTCCTTAGTCATCCTCAAACGCCATATGATGCCGATGGTCTACTCTCTTTTTCAAATGTCAACTTGTTAGAAAACAAGGTTTGGTTGATACAATCGGGAAATCCGAACTAATTCTTTAGAGCTATGAGAGAATATATATTAAATATATTTTTTGCGTTTGCCTGCGTTGTTCTCAAAAGCTGTTATTAGCGACGGTCATGTTACAGCGGCGTGGCGACACTTTATCTACGGCCGGAGAATACATTATGCAGATGGGTTTGAAAAAATAAAACTTAATCATCCTATACCCAATTGCCGAGCGATATAACGACCCATTTCCACAAAATATACGTAAAACTTGAAATGCGTGAGTATATATCATATGTATGGATTTCAACGATAAGGAGGTTTTTCCCCCATTAGATCATACAGAAGTAGAACATGTGTTATTAATAATGTGTGGAAATTAATGACTTCCCAGAAAGTGTCTTATGATTGATTTCCGGAGCGCTCCCGTTTGAAAGGACAAAATGAGTTGGCATTCATGTTATTAAAAAAATGGGTGCACTCTTCCTAGCCAGAGTGGTGTACTGTGCAGATAGAGCACAACAACTCTTTTTTAAGAGGAGCACCCACGCACCTTTAAAATCTGTCGACAATCCAAAATTTCTCAGGCAATAGGCACAATATCCCTGAGTCATTGCAAGGTTTGAAATTTCCTTAAACTTTATTATCATCACCAACCTTACCTTACCTTTTAAAGGGAAAACTATGCTCCTAGCTTATTACTGTGGGACGAGGCTGAGAAATATGTGCATAGTTAGGTAACCTTTTTTATTACTAATAGCCCCCTTATTAACTGGATGGTTTAGAAGGTAAAAAAAATATTCCTAGTCTTGACTCCCATAATTTTATGTCCGTCATGCTGCATAATGCCATCCAAAATGCAAATACGTAATCATCATCAAAAAATCAAAACATGCCAGGGGCATTACGCACCAAACCTCAAATCCCTCGTGTTTACCTTTTGTTAGCACATTTTCCTATTCATCCTCTCAAAGTAAACCGTGCAAATAGCTTTATTACGCAAGAGGCAAAACCAAACTTACTTTCATCCCTCACCTCCTCATTTCAATATTTATCAACAAAAACCTCCTGCATGTTCTCTTGTCGCAACTTTTTGCGTAGTGTAGATCTCTTCATGAAAATCAAAAGTATGCCATGTGACGTATATGTTTGAAAAGAGTCATGTCGATTTTTTTACGAGAGTGGTGTTGGATTATAAATTTTACCACGGCGAATCCACATATATTGTGGTAAGACATAGTGTGTTGCAATATTTTTTTTCTCTTTTCAAAAATTACAAAGGAGTCCTTTTATCATTATTAGAATCTCAACACTGTACTCCGCATAGTCCGTAAGTTGTAACCCGTATTTATCTACGGTAACATAATTTCTAATCATTACTCATCAATCTCATCACTTTTTATATTGATAAATCTCACCATTCCCGTATAGTGCGTCCGTTCTCTCCTTCCCACTTTTTTTTATCTATTCACAGTTTGTGGGCCTAGGGCGTGTGAAAAAGGTTTAAAGTGAAAAAATACTTTGTTATCTTTATCTTGACTATATGTATTTTCATACAAGTGATAACTTTAAAAGGAAGCAAGGGAAAAACAATGATGTAAAAACGGTAAGCATCCTATTACACGCATGCGTACATGCATAATGCATAAATTTTATGCACTATATACGATGATATAACTGCTTACTTACTCTCATTCATTAATGAAAACTAGATAGATTTTTTTTCAAAGTCGTACAAAATAACGTAAAATAACGTTGCAGACATCTCACCGGTGCATTGCACACAATGGTTAGTTAAGTGATGAGAACCAAACCATTGTTTGCATATCCTCACGTAACGTGTGTTTGCCCACGTAATTTTTTAAAGTATAGCCTATTTTCATACGCAATGCAACGCGAAAAAACGTCTATAGGGTTGGATAAACTTGGATACACACATCTGCGAATTCGCAATTGCATCCTAGCGTGCACACACAC
>JAHZNA010004935.1:0-10273 GCA_027743935.1 Sinodicranocentrus sp. ZH6 | reverse complement strand
CTGAAAAAAATATCCAGTTTTCTTCTCCTCCCCACATCTTCTTGTGTGACATATGCAAGTGGAAAAAGGGGAAAGGAAAAGCTCCCAGCGACCGTGATGATGATCACCGTCATCATCTTCTTTTCTCCCTTCTTTTGTCGTTGGGGAATTTGGTGGTATAGTTGAAAAAGGATCAGAGATCGAGTCCACTTTTTCTTTACGTGTGAAAAAGCGCCCAACTTTGTGGTGTATGAGGAGAGGGAGAAGAAAAGGGAAATGGAGCCACAACCATCATCAATGAGACTCAACAGTGCATAAGTTTTAAAGAGAGGGAAATACATGAATATTCATAGGAAAGGAAAATTTCTCCTTTTTTCTCCTCTCCCACATTTCCTCAACCACCAACTTTTTGAGATTCCTGCCGATTCACAATCCTCACAAGTTTTAACATTATGACAGTTTTTATACATCCCCTCCACGGCCAAATCTTTCGTCACAATTCAGAAGAGATGGTGGCAAGAGAGGAGGAGGAGGAAAATAAGAAGAAAAAAATGTAGACTTTTCCTATCACCATTCCAAAGCCTGGTGGTGAGGATGAAAGAAAAAGGAACAACAATCCAGTATTATAAATATGCATGGATAATAATACCAACGCATCCATAGATTGAATGGTTTTCCTTTTCCGCTTTGAAAAAATAATATATAAAACTTGGGATTCTCCTATTGTGATTTCAAGGAAATCATATAATCATATGCGTAATATCCATACCAACTTTTCACAATCCCATTTCCTCTTCCTTTTTCTCCCTCAAAAAAAGCCCCAGTCAGACGAAGAGATGGTGTTTGTTTTGCAAAGAAAATCTGTGCAGACACACTCTCCACCTCAATCAGTTTCCCTTTTCCAGTCCACTCCTTCCCTTCAAATGGACAGTTTTTCTCCCCTTTTCGGAGTGTGCATTGAAGCGGGGAAGAATGAGAGAGAGTCAAAGGTGGAAAATAAAAGTGGTCGTTGGTTGTCCCCAATAGATAAAAAGTAACAGGGTTATTATAACTGCTATGATTTCCCTTGTAATGACTCCAGGCGTAATACCACTCTCAAAAAGTGCGCATAAAGGTAGACGATAATGTGGTGAGTAATGGAGACACAAGTGGAGTTTTCACTTTGAAATGACTTAGCTATTTTTTTGTGTGTGACTGAGGAGAGGAGAAAATGAGTAAAAAAAATTACAGAGGAACTTGTCCAACACTATATGGGGTAGTGTTTGCAAGTCTCCTTTTTTCCTACAAGGACTCACCAAACTGGAAATTGGTGGAGGGAAAGAGAAAAGGACAAAATGAAGTAAAAAAATGTACTGCTTGATTTCATAAAGGAAAAGATAATTTCTCTTGGATGGCTTCCTCCCAACTTTTCCTTCCACATGGACAACATCCCATCTCTTTCTCATGTCATTCTAGCGATATCAAGGATTGTCTCTAGCACTCTTATTATTACATCATCATCTCTATCTCCAGAGTTGCCAGGGTGTGTGTTCAAATTAAATATAAAAGGTTGAAAATTTCACACTTTCTATTTTTAATTTCCTATCCAAAAAACGACCAACTGAGATATTTGGATTGTAATCTGGGGAAAGAGGAAAATGAAAAGTTTTTTTCTCTCTCATTTCCAGCCAAGGGGAGCACCCACCAAGAGTTGATGAGTTGCTAAGAGAAGGATACTAGTTTTCTCTCTCTCTCTCTCTCTCTCATTCCTACCATTTTTTTTCTTCCTTTTCCTTCATGTTTTTCCTCAACACACAATGCCCAACTGGTGGATTTATGGGAGTTGTGAAATTTTTCCCTTTGGTTGCTAAATGTTTAAGAAATTAAAACTTTTGGATAATTAAATCTACGTCAGTGGTACACCCATAAAGTGGTGTAATGCATCCGCCTTCCGTCGTCTCAGATGAGTTTCCTCTCCCTCAAGCTCATCCCTTTTTTTCTCTAAAGGGAAAGAACACACAAACTTCGTTAAAAATGATACTAAAGGACGCCAACAAGAGAGGCACAAGAGTAGAGTAGGCTCATTGGAGAAATCGAGTTTAAAGTAAAGCACGTCATTGGGAAACATGCCTGTTTTAATTATTATAAACATAGAGGCTTTTATAGGATAAAGGATCAACATCAAATGCCACTTCTTTTCCCTCTCTACTTTACATTTGATTAAGAGAGGATGAATGGAGCAGTCACAAGGAGGATCTTTTTTTCCTCTCTCTCTCTCTCCTCCACACATACACTTCTCATCTCATTGTTTTAACTCGTTATATCTCTTCCTCATCCCCCTTTAATCAGAGAGGGATACTTCTTAAGACACGAAAGAACACTTACACCCTCCCCACCAGAGAGAGAAGGGATATCATTAAATCTCAATTTTAAAAAATCAATCAACCAAATGAGCTCTGCTTCAATGAGCTTCCCTTGTTTTATCCTGGGGAAAGGGAGCTCGGGTTATTTTTACTTTTTTATGCATATATTCTGCAACACAAAAGGCTAACGAAGCAAAAGCTCATTTCTTCCCCACCACCCTGCGTCTTTTGATCCGAGAGGGGAGTAAAAATGAATAAAAGTCACAATTATAGGGAAACGACCAGCCCATATTGCATCCTTTTGTTAAACTTTGAATGAGAAGTGAGAGTCGGCTATTGTGATAATCATAATAAAAATAATACACAGAGAGAAAATCAACTTTTTCTTAAGCAGTCTCACTCCTGGAAAATGTGGAGAATTTAATGAAGGCCGCAACAACAGGGAGTAAATGTTGGGCAAGGAACCACATGAGAATGGTTATTTATTAAAGAAAACCCATTCGGAAAGAGAAGGGTTGTATTTTTCACGAGATTATCTCCTCCTGGCTGTTTTGTTTTTTAGTTCCCCTTTAAAAAAAGAAATAGGAAAGAGCCTTCAACAAGTTCTCTCTCTCTCATGAGAATAGTGTAGAGTTTACGAAATGTGTATCATTTTCTACAATCTAGATTGCCAATGACTTCCGTCAAAAAACCGATTTCCCTTTCCTGCCAATCTCCCTTTTCAAAGTTGGCTCAATCGAACTCAAAAAGAGTTTGTATGAAAGGGTTACATTTATTATTATGATTAGTTCCATACCCTAATGCATATTAATGCCAGTCAGCATATTTTTCCCGCCTTGAGCCATTTTCCAGGGGAAAGAAAATATCAAATTCATACGAGGATAGGCATGAGTAGAAAATATAAAAAGGAGGAGAATCAAATTCAACGATATTTTTTCACTACCTTTATCTTCTCTACCGTGTCATGTGGAACCAACAGGTTGACAAGACTTGATCCTTGCTCCAACAGCTCCGGCACCACAACCCCTGTGAATGATTACCCTTGCTCCAATACTTCATGTGCATTCTTTACATTCCTTTTTTATGAATGAAAAAAAGGTAGTTTTAAGACAAGAGGGTTGACTCGTACTTCCACTATCCAAGAAAAGAAGCTCGTTCGTGCAATTACCCCTAAAAACAATAAAAGAGTCACCTTTTTTCAAACAAGAAAGTGCTCCGGTATGGATAAATTATTGGAGTAAAAATAGCAAGAAAAAGAGCGGCATTTTTTGTCTCTAATTTTGACAAAGGTTCCGGCACCCTTTTTACCCATGGCATTATTATCCCTCCCCCTCCTCTTTTTCCTGTTGGTGGCGATTACCAGAAATAAAAATTGACATTAAGTTTGAGAGATTTTTTCCTCTCTCTTTACGGACGTGACATGGTCACACCACTTTGAGTGTAAAATGTGAATTAGAACTTTTGAACGGGAACGCTCTCAAAACTGATTCAAATCCGATAGACAATGAGTATCATTATTTTCCCTCTTCTTTAATCATCCTCATCCCCTTCAATAACGCCGGACTTGAGATTCGAGGTTGGCACTTGTCGTGCATATTTCCTTTTTCTCCTTCAAGCTATATTGGATAATGACTCCATGACAAGGAGGATAATTCTAATAAAAAAATCTTATCTAGTCACCGAGCTGAAATAATGATGACCAAGGATGATGTAGACAGGCATGAAACAATCTCTATTTTTTTATCTAGTCATCCCACAAAGGAAATGAGTAATTGATCGGAAATTATATTCGATATGCACGATATATTTTTTCTTCTCATTTTTATCATGCGTGTCCATTAGGATCCCTATACTGGAAAATGATTGACAGGCAGGTAGATTTTGTTAATGTGATATTCTCATGTGGTAACCTTAAGTGCCTTACATGTCCTCACATTTTTGCTTTTGCCTTCAAGGCAAAAAGAAAAAAGATCCAGCAAACTTGATTCTAATGATGGGCACATGTAGAGAGAAAAGGGCATTTTTTTTTGGCAGAGGGGTGAATGGAAATCCAAGAAATCTATTAGATGATTATGGTTAAGGTGTAAAAGGTATAAAACCGCAATGATTTTGCCCTTTTTTACACTTTTCCAAATCCATTTGGCCATATCTCCCTCGAAAAAAGCTTTCGGCGTCAATCATTCCTGACCGGTTTTATTAGAGGGTGAGGGCTATCTCCTCCAATATATTTTGTGACCACAGAAAGATTTTTCAAAGTGATACTTTAGCCACAACGTTAGCTCATTACCATTATCATTATCCATGATCGCCGATACTTGACGATATAATTTTAAAAGAGAGATAACATTAAAGTTTTTTTCACTTTTTTGCCCCCTCTGGCACAATAAATAAATTTCTCTGTGGTTTTGCCCTTCTCTCTTGCTAACAAAATAATTCTTCGTGGTTTCCTCTTTTGTAAAGTTGGATTTTGGATGGAATCAAAAGGTTTGATGGATGGATGAGGTGGCACTGCCAAACACAATATCCCACACGCATTGCATCAATCCTTTAGTAATTCTTGTATGATATCAAAATGAGTCAATAAATCGTGGAAAAGGAGTGCATGCAAATCTCTTCCCATATTCACGATTCCCTTCACAAGAAGAGGATTATCTTGAAGAAAAAAATGTAAATGAGGCATGATTTGCATTGATGCCTCATCATGTCCATCATCGACGAATGATGGAGGCACAGGGTGTGCCATTGATTTTTCACGTGAAAATGCACATAATAACACATTCAACAGGTAAGATCCCTTGATTTCCACCTTTCTCTCTAATAATATGGGCAAGAGAAGAAAGATAATGAATAGCTATTAAATGGCCATATCGAGAGAGATGAAATTATTAATAATAAAACAGCTACCCATCAATTATTGACTGTATTATCCTCCTCATCGATATCCCCTTGCGTACCTAACCTGTCACAAGTCATGACTATAAACATATTCTTAAAGCGTGAGAGAATTCCAAATGCCATCTTCAGACATTTTACAATAGCGCACGAACATTGTCATCATCACAGGAATGCTCCATTTGGCTTCAAGCCTGGAGGGATTATAAAGGGTAATAAAAGTAGGAAAAAATGTCAAAAGGGTCGCAACTCTTGACCACCTACAGTTTCCTGTATTACTATGTAATAAAAATATTTTCCAAGTTTGAATAAACTTTAAAGATAATTGCTTTAGTGCTAATGGGATTATGTACAGAAGAGTAAATGTCAGTGAAAACTTGGACATGGTTTTTTATTTACTGGAGAATGACAGGCAACTTGGAATAGACGAGAAAACTGGCTTCATCCCGACAGGCACAATATATTGACAATGACAATGATACTGAAAACAGCTCATTTTCATGTTGCTTACTAGACTTCTGGTTAAAGTAAGTAAAATTCCGTAACAAAAGCAACCCCATTCATTTCAGGGACGGCTGAAGGAAAAATGAGGTAAAATGAGTGATTCTTCAATTCACACGGAATCATAACAATTCTCGAGGAAACAGCGTGTGACGGCGACAAGATGAAATTACCTTGTATTTCCTCCATAACTTGTAAAAGATGGTATCACTTGGAGTGCAATCTTGTAATTTTGAAATCTGTGAGAGCACTGTTGAAATGATGAAATCAAAAATTGTCAAATTCCTGAAAAAAGTTCTTTATAATATATTTTTTAGATACAAAAATAAATGAGCATGGTGAATATTAATCACCCCGTTTAATAACCGTAGGTTTCCTATTCCCACTCACTTTTTAAAGTGGTTATAGACAATCTGGGTAAAAAAGGATTCCCATTTTCTTCCTTACAGATATCACCTCAGTCGGGAGTCTTTTTTTCCTATCGCTTCGATCCTTAAATGGACTCGATAAATTTATCCGGAATGGAGAAGATGTAAAGGGGAAATTATCTGTAGCGTAGAGTATGGATTATCATGAAGATCTGGAAAATGCATCACTTTCCAAGAGACATAAAGTATTGTCATGAGAGAGAGAGAGAGAAATCCAGTATAAAGATTGTTCCATTCACGGAGTTTTTAGCTATTTTCGAGAAGGACCCCCTCGTGCAAGAAGGCCATTGGAGGAACTTAATTTTTTTCCTAGTGGAGACAATTCTACGCTCTGAAAATGTGCAATGAATTAGCTCATGGGGATCGAGTAGATATTTTTTTCTTAATAGCCTCCCTTCCAGACATGATTTCACAAGAGCGGCTTCAAGGAACCGTGTTTATTGTTGGGAAATGCAGATTCCACACTGGAAATTGATACTAAGGACTCACCACCTTGTGCGGTGATGTAGTTAAGATTAATCCAGACTTTAGTCTAAACTCTTACATTTGTCTTTTGTGTCAACCTGGATGGAAATAGGATTAGTTTTCTTTGGAAAAAACTTGTTTTTTCTTATCTTTATATATTTACTTGGGAAAATATGAAATGAGCAATGTCACAATATTACTTGATGTTTCGTTGTATTTTTTCCCCTTCAAATTACACACAATTTAAGAAATGTGTTTTCTCCCTGAAAAACATTGACATAATGGGTTGGTTATAGATAGGAATGTAAATTTTGTAAAATTTTGTACTTTTTGTTTGTTTTTTCTTGAAGAAAAGAACAAAGATTAATTACGATCATGTTGTAAAAGGCAATTTATTTGAGCAACTTTGCACGCACAAGAATGTGTCACTTGAGAACTTTTTTTTACAATTCAATTGAACCCATTCGCAGATGACTAGCAAAGAATTATATATTTTTCTCTAGGGGAATAAGGATCGTCATCAACTTGCCCAATAAATCCCTCCTATCAATCCAATATTACTTTGGAAGGAGGATAACAACTTTAAGCAAAATTTGGGTGAGGCTTTAAATCCTGATATGGGATTCCGATAGTGGAATATCAGACTGCACAAGAAGTGTGCTCAGGGTATCCTCACAATACATTCATGGAACTTTATCCTCAAGCAAAAAAAATCATGTAAGATCGTGGACACGAGGGTGAAGAGAAAAAACAGGAATTGATTTAAAGTCGTAAAAGCGATTCTCTCTTTGAGCTCATCACACAAACTAAGAGGCAATAAATTACCTATCCAGTTCAAACCCTGTGTTTTTTGGTGGTATCCTCTCTTGCAAAAGAGGAACTCACAATGTGACCAACTGCGAGACACACACCTTTTCAATATATTTCGAATATCTAGACAAGCTTCAGAAAATACAACAGCTTTTCACACTCTCAAAAAGACCTTCCCTTTCTACCTTAAAAAAGGTCAAGCAGGATTGATAAAAGAGGAAAATACATATCCAGGATGTGTAATGTATCTACATCATGAATGACTCAAGACAATCTGATCTTGCCAAGTTGAATGGAACCATCAAAGTGCAATATATCTTAGCTTGTCCATTGTCCAGGGGACCACCACCCTGTGAAAAAAGACTTTGGTAAAGCACGTGTGGTGACGCTGCTAAAAGGATAATCATTCTTTATTATTCTTTCTCTGTTACATTGACATCTTGAGAATAGACAGATGAGCCGAAGGGTGACATGAAGACACGCGTCACCACCTCACGACCTCCTGACAACACTCATTTGTTTACTCTTGTCCAGCCAATCAACACATGGCTTGTCAATTGTTATCTATTCACAGTCACTTGGGGTGCGGGATTCCCTGGATTTTTTATATTTGTTTGTCCGCATCAGGAATATTGATGAGTGTTTAGTTCATTTTTCAAGAGTGTTGTCAATCCACAAAGTGATGCTAAGGATGACATATGACCAAGAGTTTTTCAAATTGCTTGTTTTACTTAAAAAGCAAAAGATATAAAGTTGTTGAAAAGGGACTAGCATGGATGGCGGCTAAAAGGCTCAAGAAAAAGGTGGATTTGTAGAGGAACTCGGGTGGTTTTTATTTCTTAATAGTTTCCAAATAATGAGCTGTACGTGCGAGTCTGGATTTTCAGAGAGAGGATGATCATGAAATCGTGAAACAAGTCAACTCTCCTTCATTCATTCAAGGATGAGACAAGAAAATCGTGTAAGAAGGTATTGACTCGAAGAGAATTCAATCAGACATTATACACACGAAAAGGATCACACTTTCATGACCATCATATCCTTTCGAACATTATCGCCTCTTTAAAAAAACACGAGGGAAGGAGGGAAGATGGGCCACCCGTGATTTCTCACATCATCTCCAAGTCCCGATCATATTGAGTGGTATCGAGTGATAATCCAGTGATTACCATTTTACTCAAATGAAGCAATCATGTTTTGAGGATGGGGATGTTTTCACTGTCCCTTTTTGACATGGACAATTCCTTATTGAAAATAACTTTATAATGTTTACACATCACATTCCATTCTTAAAGTGGGCAAACGATATCTGGCAACTTTTTGACTATAATTTATTCCCAAATATTTCCTTAAAAAATATATACATCCGATCCTATCTAATTTCTCTACTAACCACATGACATTTGGTTTTGTGACGAGATTTAACTTTTTTCAAGGAAAAAATATTCTGTCGGATCAGTCAGTGATAATACCAGAGAATGATTTGTGTGAGTTGAAGAAAAAGAGTTGAATAATATTCTATCAGGTGGTAAAATATTGTGGTGGTGCAATACATGGATTTTTTATACACCCTCCAGCATATAAATATCACATGCGTGGATGATTTCAGACAGGACATACATCATATCAGGTGACTTCCACAACTTTTAAAAGTAACGATATCACATAAAGAGGATATTTTCCTTCTGAAAAAAAAATCTCCTTTTTCTCAAAATCCATTTTATCCTACAAAAAATCCCAAAGAGCAAATCCGCTAGCAATATTAATCGAAGCAATCACACAAATACGTAGGGATTGCAAAGAGATATATAAAAAATCTGATTTTTAAGATGACCATAGTCACCCCTCTCGTAATTCTATTATCTATGCTCACATTATGTAAATCCATTTGCCTTTTCCCAGTAAAATACGTGGTCAAATTGGATTGCACAAACTAAACATCCTTCTTGACAGGATCCTATACCTCCACCATACATTCTACTTATGGCTGTCGCTCACGTTTTTTCCCTCTCTCTCGAGAGAAGAACAAGTATAAAAAGGAATGACTTTTCTTGAGAAAATTTATAGCCGATGTGGCATGAATAATCGAAATGAGATAAAACTGATCTCAAAGAAAATAGTCAAGTGGAGAAGAGAATGAGTTTTTTTCTACTTGCACATAAACACACACAGGCACACTCACAGATTACCTTCAAACTGCTACTTTAGTTCATCTACATCCCGTGAAGATGTAGAAGAGATTTTTTTTTTCATATAAAAAAATCCTCATTCTTTCCATCATCATATTGGAAGAGGAGCTTTGGCTAAATGCTTAATACTGTAACTTATCGTTTCTTCTTCTTTCATCCTATTCCCCATATAAGCAAACTAACCACAAGGAAATAAGAAAAAGACAAGCAGAAAATCCTTGAAGGAATCAGACAAGGGAAAAAATCTCCAATGAGCCATAGATCAAGCTTCTTTGCACAATTTCCTTTTCTTCTCAACAATGCCATGTAAATTGTCCTCAGAAAGATGTACTAACTTCCTTATTAAAAGATTAACAATTCAATACCCTTTGAGATTTTGTGTGCTCTTGTATTCGAATATGGAGACTGTGGCCATTTCCAATTGACTTTTTTTTCTCTCTTCAAACTCACCCTAGATATTAGGCTGGCGGTGTGAGCTTTTACAAGTATTTTGTTAGCATGGTGAAAAATTATTTTCAAGTTGATTTTGAATCAAGTCTAGAAAGTCAAGCTTGAGGACAGGATTAGGAATAGTTCTGGTAGTAATAACAATAATCATAAAAGTAATAATGATAATCATAATATTCAATGGAGTTGTGACTGGATGTTCATATGTAGATGAGGATGA
>JAHZNA010004934.1:0-14630 GCA_027743935.1 Sinodicranocentrus sp. ZH6 | reverse complement strand
GAAACGGACGGGGTCTGGTAGCATCTTATATAGCTATATCGCCTTAAAGTCGAAAGCTAAATAAAATACAGCGTTTTAGCATGAGTCGACTTGAATTACAGAGCTCACCCAGTAGCCCATGTCGCCTCCACTTTCAAACAAATCCATCTGATATGCTAGAAGAAATTTCGCTATCTGTTTGTCGAACTGGTAAAACACGTTCGCTTCGCTTCATTCTCCTCTCGCTTGGCAATATTTACATAAAAACAGTCCGTGCTGAATAGATTTGAGGAGAGTTGGGTATACATATGAGTCGGTTTAAGAGCACGTTTGGAGAAGATGGTGTGACCCAAGTGAGTAGTTTCGGGTAGATTTTAGCAAGCCTGTGTAATGTAGTTAGAGTGCGGCAGTGGTTTTAGGGCTATTAATGTGGTGAAAGTGAATTCACATTATACTTTCTTGATTAGTCTACTTTCTCTACCGCAGGATCGTTCATGTGGAGACGAGAAAGCGGTGGGACTGGTAGTGTGCCTGTAGGCGAAGTAGGGACAACGGTTGTAGCTCAAAATTTGCGACCCGAAGCGGTCAGCGTGTCCGTCAACAGTACACAGTGGATACGCCACCCGTCCCAACATCATTCACATCCAAGACGGTGTGATTCTTCGGAATTGGCTGATTCACCGATCCGTACGGAAGCCATCAAGGTTTGTAAATTGTTTTGTTTTAGTACACATGACTTGTTATTTTTCACACGCAGGTTCTTGAAGATGTTTGGCAGGTGTCTTTAAGATAGAAGAAAATGCAGAAAGTATGTGGGAGCATTTATTACTTTAAATTATAAGCTAAAGTGTCGTTACCACTTCCACAAGGTTTGCGTGGGTGGTTACAATACTTAATGACGTCATAAATGTGGTACTTCTTAACAAACGTTTTCTTCTTCTTTCATATGGTCCTTATAGCCAAGAGCGTATTAAATTCTGAGAAAGTGTGCAAGCTAAAATGATTGGGTGGATGTAATTACGAGTCAACGAGAATTTAATTACTCCATATGTGGCGAGATAATTTTGTATTACGTCAAACAACTATCGCTTCACCTTTATGTAATGGTATACTCGAGACTATATAAGTACAAAAGTTAGAAGATCCTCAAGATAAGTGTATATGCTCCATCCAGTTAAGACCTATGCAGGTTAAATAAGTAAAATATACGTTTAAACTTTTTTTCGTTGAAACTTGTATCGTTCGGTGTTACTTAAGAAATGTTTTCTTCTCAGAAATGTGTCTGAAAACGAAATAAAGTTAGCAAAATATAAGCAATTCCTGTAGGGAAACTCACATTCATATCATTTAGCTTTGACTCCATTTGGAAAATAATACATTAGCTGTTACATTAATAATTTAGGTTCCAATCCAAAGGATTCTCTGAACTGAAACTTCCCTCTTTTACATATTAATTAGAGCATCATTATATTTATAAACGAACCATGATCACATGATTACTAATACATGAGAGAAACTTACATGCTCAAAATGCATCTACGTACGCCAGAGAAAAACAAAATGCCAAACAACAAAGAAAATTCCTTCCGTAGCGAGCCATACTCTTATTTAAATTTCTTACTTGTTTTTCGTCTCTTTACTCATATGAGTCTACTCCCCTGTAGATTTTGGTCTGTTTTCAACTTGAAAAAGAAATATTTACCTTTAGTGTCGTACGTGGGCGGTTGGGGTTATACGTCATGAAAACACCTACTCTGAAATACTTGTTTCAGAATTTTTTCACAACATACGCTACCATTATGCATTCCCAGTTTCCCCATTCTCAACTCTTTCAACCTGAAACATTTCACGAACACAGTTCCGCAGGAAGTCGACCGAGTGGAGGAGAAACTTGAATGAATCCTGGGAACAGAGCTAGAGAACAAAAACTATGATCATGACTTTACCTCTGAGTGAGCGCTTAGCGGAACTTTTTCGGAATGAATAACCTTGCTCGCTCTTGGTTTCCTTCCTGGAGAAAGTCTACCCAGAGCAGCGGCCGTCTCTACTCAGAAACAGAGAAAGAAAGAAAGTAGAGTATAGATATTTATATGAAACCAATAGAAAATAAAAGACATGCCTGTTGGCCCTCTTTACTGACTTACCAATCTTGACATGAATGCTCTGGGATTTTATTGATTGAATAAGAGCACCAAAGTCTAGGAAAAAGGAAGCATATTTCCTTCCTATGATATACGTTTCCTTTTCATATTTTTTTCTCAGAGACATATATTTATTTCCTTTGAGGGGAAAAAATGCACGCACAAGTAGAAAGTAAAAAAAATCCCTGAATTGGCTTAGGTCTAGCTGAGGTAATTTATTCTCCCTCGATTTCTTTCCTGTACTGTATCGGCACTACAACATCAAACAAAACACGACTAACTCTTCTGTTGGTCTGATGTCGTAGATGTTTCATCTTTAGCGGGAGTAGGTACGCTACGCATTCCATTCATAGAAATTCCCCGAAAGGGAATGTTGAACTGAAGGCTTTTAAATATTCCTACTAATTCTAATAAATAAATATTCATGCAAATTTCCTACAAAAATTCCAAGTTTACCATATTAAGGTATACCTGATGTAAAGCTTGCTAAAAATTTCAAGAGGCTTATTCTCCGCTATTCTTTTGTGTTAGCTTTGAGGTCTTCAGTAAAATTAAAATTGGTAGGTTCGACCCCGAAATCAATTAACCTTGTTATATAGCTCGTTCCCATAATCCGTACATCGGCCTTGGTTGCATGTCTTCCTTCGTGTGTTATTAATCTTAACAGTATCCTTTTGTTCTGCCCGTCAGCCAAATACAAGGCTACAGGAAGTTTTCTCTGCTTCTAGCTTTATATGTGTACTTATGTAATTGGAAGCATGAAAAGAAACTCTTCTGAAATGAAATGCACATTCAAACAAAAGCCTTCTCAAGGCTACAAAAAGCAACAGTCACTTTCAGTTGAAGTAATTTTATAAGTACAACAGACTAAGGAGAAGACATCATTGTTTTCTTTTTTCTTTTACTTTGTGATGAAATAAAACAAGAGGGATTTTTACCTGAGGATTTTGTGATAGTGGGCTCAGGACTAGTTGCTGTTTTTGCCGTTCCACACATTTATAATGCATGAAAACGACTGTGTTTATTTCTCAGGTAGAATCCTCAAAATGGGAACGGAATGAAGTGAAATGGTCTACAAAAACAGACATTTTCCATGGTCCATGGAAACAAGGAGCAAACCAAATATTTAGTTAGAGGTTTTGTTTGTTGGTTGTTTAGCGTTGCTTTTTGTGTTATGTCCTTTTGCATTATATAACAACTTGTAGGGAATGTATACGTATACCCACAAACCAGCAACCACCATCATCATATTATACATTATGGGAAGTAGAGTGAACTAGATACCTAAGTTTTAGGTAGATTACTCAGTTGATTTTATAGTTCCAGTACTTCAGTGTGTTTACACCTGCTGTTACCTTGCTTGCTCACCAACCACCACTTTTTTTCAGAGTTTGACTGAATAGTCATGTCAAACAACACAAAGGCTCAGAGTAAACACACCAGGTTTTATAATGGGAAAAGGATATACATATATAGGGATTCTAATGTCCGGTGTGTTGTAACAGAAAAATTGTGTAACAACTTGCTGCTTCGATAAAAAATGTGATGACAGGTGAGTTTGCAGAACATTAAAATAGACTATCGCTATTGAGTCAATTGAGTGCATAGTTAAAATGCGCAACTCTTGATGTTTTTTTCCTGCTATGTAAAAGAAGCTCCTTGTAAAAAAAATAACGGATTGTAAGGAATATGAAAGTATAAATAAAAACAGAGGGAGTCTGCTACTGTCATGTGTCTATAGTATTTTGTGGGTTCATTTAAAATGTTATTTTGACACATTTCTTTTACCAACCTGTCAACAAAGAACCAATTCGGAGAAAATCTTTTTCTAGTTTTTACTTTGTGATATATATCCTTAGTAAAAAATCCACCTCACACGGTAAATGCAACCGGAAGAGTTAGCCATGACGCAAGTAGTTTTCAACTTGGATGAATTATTTTTTGGCTGACAGTGAAGAACGTTCCACGTATACAAGGACAATGTACTTTACACCAACCTGTAATTATTTGCTTACATTTGCATTTCCATCCCACCCACCTTCCTCCCTCTTTGGTCTATTATTAAAGAAAAGAAACGAATTTACACATTTCAAACATACCAAAAGAAAACCTGCTTGTAAAATGTTTATTTGCTTTAAAGCAGAGCAAAATATACATATAAACTTTTTCTCTCCCTATTCATCTGTCTTTATGCAAGCATATATTTTGAATTTACTACTGTGCATAAAGTAGCACTATACGATTTTATGATCGTCTCAGCAAAATGGAAACAGGGCGAGTTCTAGAGCTATTTCCCCTCTTTTCGCAAGAGGTTTCTGAAAGCGCAAAAGCTTTTAAATTAATGCCTAACGGGAAAGACTCTGGGTGAGTTTTAAATGGAACAAGTATTCAGGAAGAGGAGGCACAAGCTCACACCATTTCACTCGGTATTCTAGCCACCCAGGTAGCACGATAAATATCAAATGAATGCATGATAGACGCATATTTTAGCGTCCGTGTCTTTTCACCAACCACTATAAAGCAGAGAGAAATGCAGCTGTTGTGAGACCATGAAATATGAGTCTTTTCCAAGAGACTCGCTGGCATTGGGATCTGGGATGCTCAACTCTTCTAGCTTAATGCGCAGGTTGTTGGAATATAATTCTTAAACCACCTGTCCATCTCCATTTAATTTAAACCAAATCTCAGCATTCCATTCTACATCTTTCCTCGTTTCACGGGAGTGTAAGCACTTTGCCCAAGCACTCTAATACTTTTACAGCACTGGATGCTAGTAGCTATGTAGCTTGTCTATGTGTAACACAATACAATTAAAGTTGTTTTCCTTTCTCCGCGTTTTCCCTTCGTTTTCCTTCGCTGCTGTGGATGCTAGTCTAAACCACGACTCCAGTTTTCCCTTTGCTAAAACAGTGCTCAAGTGATAATGAGTTTGTCACATTAGCTTCATACCTAAAGAATTGTGTTCCCTTTTCTCATTGGGGGAAAGTGTAACTTGAGATGTTGAATTGGAAAGCATTGCCATACCACATATATCCGCTTTATATGAGAAGATCATTGGGTTGTGGTTGCTGGCTCATCCAGATCCATTAAGGAAAAACACAGATTATTTTCGTTAGCAAACGGTATTGGACATTAGTGGGATAACCCTTTCCATCATATGAGTAAGTTGCGACTGTCAGATTAGCTTTGAGTTTTGGCCAAACTCTCAACTCATAGTATCCATGTATTCCATTCTTGTCCCCTTCAATTCTCGGAATCACTCTATCAAAGATGGAAAATCGAAGGAAAATGCCTATTTAGATTAAATCAAGGGGAAAAGCAAAAACAGTTGTGGTAGTGAAGCACGCACATTTTCAGAAGGTAAATAAACCTTGTTCTTCATTTAGCTTGGAGGAAACAAACAGCTTTTATATGTTTCCCTTATGTCACTTGCAAGTTTGGGTGAAAACATGGCAAGCGCTGGTAATTGATTAAATTACGTGTTTAGCTAGACGAGAAGGTGTGTTTACTTCAGAGAGAATGGCAAAAGCACTCGTTATTTTTTCTAAAAGTGTTTCATTTTCTCCCCTTAACAAAATTTTAGTAGTTTAATAGCAGATTTCCAATTATTTTCTAGATTTACTTTAACGTTGAGTAGATTTTACTGTACCACGTCATACATCCCTTGGTTTTACCCGAGAAATTTAATTTTCTTTTCCATTAAAAGCAACATTATATCTCTGCCATTATCATTAGTAATGTTTTTACTTGTGAGTGCATGACAGGATGTGACTATTACACTCCGGTAATAAATCATTACGCCAAAGAGAAAGCAGCAACGTAGAAATCATATTTATGTACACATGTTCCCCTCTGGCTTTGGCCTTCTCGTTTACATACGAATTGTCGTTGTAGCTCTCATGTGTACTTCATTCCTTCGGGAGAGTCAACAGATGCAAAAACTACACATTTTCGTAAGTAACATTTTCCGTTCTCGCTGACAACTACAAACTCCAGTAATAAGATGTATTATTAGAATATTCCGTCGCTGAAGAAGACCCTGGTCTTTAAATGACATACATTATGGATAGTTACATCGTGCTGGTTGTATCTTTAGGCATTTTGTTTGCAAGTGGGATGAAATGAGAGAAAGGAGGCATAAATGGAGTGAAATGAAATGTTTCCATTTTCATGAGATGTTGACAATGATGCTCAAGAAAATGGTCCTTTCGGTCGTAGTCTGTTGAGTGGATACACATACAGAGGGCCATTATTTTAGAGAATGTTTTGTGGACACTAGGCACGTTCTCTGAATGCTCATGCCAGACTGAAATGTTTGGCTTAATGTGACATCAAATGCTCCATTCATGTTCTTGTGTACTTTCCACCATTCCAAAATGCGAATGGAAAAATATACATGAATATTTATAGCAGATACACTTCATTGTCTAGTGAGCTGTGTGTTCCGTCACGTCCTGGGAAGTTGTGCATACACAAAAAATATCAAAACTGAACAGACTCGAGGAACAATAGACAGTGTAAAAATTACCTCCATCAAGTATTTCTCTACTGATGTCTTCTCTATCATTTCAAATGGGATTTTGCTAGATTGCTTTTTAGCTTTGAAAATGGTGTATTTGTCAAAGTAAAAGAGAACCTCAACTCCTGGCCATCTCAATTTCTTGACTTTTTCATACACATGCTTTATCTGTCTTGGAAAGTTGAAACACTTGACGTAATCCTAAATCCTAATGATTGCATACCCAACCAACTCTCTTCAAAACGGAATACACGTCAATCAACCTAGAATACAAAGGAAAGGAGGTGCACTAGATGAAAACAATGAAAGGGGAAATAAGCAAGTCGACGACAAAAATGGCATTGTAAATGGGATCCTCCTTGGTTTCAACTTTCCCCTGTTGGTTTTCATTCACAAGAGGAAATACATATCTTGTCATATCATACATAGTCATCATATCATTTCGTTCACGCAGTGGTTTTAATATTCTTCTTTATAATGGAAAGAGGAGAAGATGAAGGGAGGAAATAAGTGTGCGATGGAGACAAGTCAAAACGAGAAAAAGGAGGATCATGGACGAAGACGACGTGACAACATAGCTATATTTTGTCAAAGTAACTTGAGTGAAAATAGAAAGCCGCAGATATATTTGTCTGATAGAAAATTTTCGCTATGTGCGAACATGATGAATAAAAGCGTTATCGTTCTCGTCCTGCTCTGCTCCTCTTTTCTAAAAAAACTGCTGACTATATTCCAGGATAGCTGTCTCTCGCTGATTGTGAGTATGGAAGCGAAAGTAAATAACAAAGCAATATAATTCATTTTCAGGTTGTCTTGTCTGTCGCTTGAGTTTGAGACTAGAGGAGAAGAGAGAATAAAATTCATTATTCGATGGAGACCACAAAGACAAGTTTCTTTGTGGATTTCTTAACTTTCTTTCTTACATGTGTGTGTACATAATATGCGTACTTTCACGCAAGGGCAAAATAGGAGATTCTTTTCTGAATATTGCAACACCACTCTTGTCTCTTTAGAACATTGTATATCTATCAAGCTCCAAGGTTTTATGTATGTTCCGTGCTAAACATGTGTTATATAAAATGTCTATGGGTGAAATGAGAGATGAGAAAATTTTCCAATGTGGGTATAAGCTTGTGTAGAAGGGAAACTGTATTTTCTTCTTTCCTTCTTGTAATGTGTTTACATAGGCAATGATTTTCTAGGCACTTTATGTACATTTATAAGTGATGAAATGTGTTGCTTTGCTTTGAGGAGAAAGTTAAAAACGAAAGTAGCTCTTCTTTCCCACTTCTTAAAGTAAGTAATATAGGTATATGGAGTAACTCGCCACGAGGCAGATATATCACAGAGCTGTGAAATGGAATATGTATTATATTGTAGCCTTTCAATGATGAAAGACGCGTCAAGCCTTTCGCTTTTGTTGGCAGGAAGAGGAGTGAGAAAATTTCGTATTTTCACACTCTTACTCAAGAAATGATGAAAGTGTGGAGAACACTCTTTTTTAACAGCACACACAACGAGTATCAATAATGTAAGCTAGGGAGCATAAGAGTAAGCTCGTTGTGGTGATAGTGGGATGGCACGTTTGAACAAAATGGAATATGGAATTGCAGAAAATCTTATTTTTTTGCCATTTCCCCTTCCTTTCATTTTGGGCTTAGTTCCTCTCTTGTGTTATGAGTGAATGTGTACATTATGAATACAAGGTTTTTATGTGCAGCCTTGTCAAGAATAAAAGCTACTGGGCGAAGTAACATAGTTGGATTTTCTTTAGATGCATACTTTCCAAAGCTGCTCAAGAGAAAATGGGATAAAAAAATGAAAGGAAACTTTCGTGGAAGAAAAAATTGTCATATTAAATAACTTATCTTTTTAACTTTCCAGACTACTTCTGCATAATCGGCCATTACTCCTTTATAAATTTGAAGAAAAAAGGATTTCGACTCTTTTTGTCCCACCTATAGGATGGATCATGAAATTATTAATTGACGAGAAAATGTCCCTACTACGTGGATGCGATACATCAGCAACAAAGATTTCGTTGTGAAGTTCTGCTTGGCCACCCACATCCCCTGCATTACCCATGCGTTATTCCTTTGGGGCTACATAAATCACTTTCATTGAGCGGAATCCTTTTATTTCAGCATTTACTACAGACACGTAGAAGCCAACTCAGTATTTCATACTTAGGGCAATAAAACCCTCACATTATATTTTCGATGTGTCTCCTCCAGGATCGCGATAAGTTGCAAATCCAAACTGTATTCAGAATCTGGAGCAAAACTTATGATATTTTTAGACACTTTTTATATCATATCTTGTGTGAAGAACCCTCTCCGAATTTTTGATGTCGTCAGAAATTGCTGTATAAAAAGAAATAAACATGAAATAAAAGCTTGAGTGAGTGTTCTTTGATGATAACTCTCACAAAAAAACTCCGTTTTTTCTCAGCGGCCTGTTGAACTTCATTGAAATTCTAAAAGTGAAAAAAGCCAAGTCCATGCAAGCTCACTCAACCAGTTTTCACTGGGCTGTTTCAGTTCCAAAAGACCAAACAGAAAGCATTTTGGTGTAACCACTGACGTGAATTTGTTGTCGAAATTGTATCTCTGAAATGTGTATGGTTCACACGCAATCAGTGCATGAATTCTTGGACAGATGTATTTATGTATTTGCTGGTTCTGAGGAAAAAAACTAAATTGCTTTTCGCCCCCGTAATAATGCATACTTGAGTGAACAGCTCTACTATTAAAATCCCCATTTGGCAAAATGTTATGATACTCCAGTAATAAACATTACGAGAATTGCTGGTCATTGAGGGTAACAAAAAATAAAATTAATGTACACAATTTTTCACCGAGAGGTTATCATCATTTTCGTGATTTTTTTCCGTTTCTACTTGATAGTGTTAAATGAGCTAAACACAGAGAGATACGGTAATCTTGAAACCTACCATGACGCTTTTATTGTGCCGTATCACTGGATAATGCACACTCTTGTAAAAATCCTTTAAAGCAATTTTATGTACACAACTGCAACTGCTTCATTGAGTGCATTCATAATTGCCTTCAGACTTACATTAAAATATAGTAAGTAGCTATAAATATTTATTGTTGAGAGCATACCTTCTGTTCTGAATATAGCGGACCCGTCAGCATCCACAGAGAAATTAACTGTTAACTATACACCTGACAAAAAATTCAGATATCATATTTATATCTATATTCTTTAAAAAATCTTAACGTCATATTTTCACACGTAATTTTCTTTCCTGAATAAGACATACTTTGAGAACGTTGTCTAAGAAAAGTATTCAGAAACGGATAGGAAAGCTTAAAGTTTGAAATGAAAGTGAAAGTAGACGATACATATACACTACAGCACTACTATCTCTAAATGTATTATCACTGCGATTAACAGAAAATATGCAGTTATATATGTATAACCATATTTGGTACAGAAATAATGTAAGAAGTTGCTTTTCCCTAAAAGTTTTTCTTCCCTGGATAAAAACCAGTAGCTTTTTTACGAGATGTGCGACGCGTTAGAAATGAATATCTTGCTGAGAGCCGCCAGCGGCAAGAAACTCATCAAAACCTTAGCATGTTTAGTTGGCTACCACCAAAAGACAGCAACAGTAGCTTCTCCTTCCTTTTCTTTCTCCACCACCCTCCTCCGCTTTTTCCCCCCACTTCATCCTTTTTCTTAAGATTCAAATAGGAGATAACTAGCCAAGGCAGCAATGTTAATCTGATAAAAACCTAGGTCTTTTTCGGCACTTCCGATTTGACACCATTTCTTTCTTTCCTGTCGTTCTCCTTTACTATTTCCTTTCTGCCAGCAGCCGTTCCTCCTTCCTTTCCAGTTTCCAAAAATACGCAATGGATGGCACAAAGCCAGGAGAATCATTGTAAAGGGAAATGCGTTGGAAAAATATTTTTCATGGTCTTCTCCAGATTGTGATTTTATCTAAGAAATCTGCAACTTCCAACTGGTGTATATATTCGTACATGTAGTACATCTTGTAGAATTGCAGTCAGTCTTGACATGACCACCACCACCATCATTAAATCCTATTTAGCTAGGCTGACACGGAGGAAAGTGGGATGCTTCCATGATAATACTTTTTTTACTAGATTTTTCTCCCCACAGGACAGCTTCATGATATCCAGCACCACGTATAAGAGACGTGGACAGATATCGGGAAAAGATTGACATAGGAAAGTTTTTCACGTAAAGTTTTTGTCGACAGCTTACAGTGCAGCAGATGCTAAGATTGTGGTTGGTAGGAGAATAGTAGTTTGAAAATGGCTATAATCGGAAAGGTTTCTACTACCTCGACGACATTAGAGATACCGCTGGAAAAGCTAGATGCTGAGTTACAGCCTTACTTGCAGTGTCTGAATAACCAGAGAGTTTGCTTACAGCCTTCATGGCAAGAGCGTCCTTGCTGGAGGGGCAGTCAGACAAAAAAAGACAAGAACAAAAAAAGAATATCAGAGTGAGTTGTTACACTGTATTTTGTTGGGATGACAAGAAAATAGAGAAAAAAATGCAGTTGAGAGGAAAGTTGTGAAAGTGTTTGTAAAAACTTACTGTGTATACAACCATTGCTGAATGTCCTGTAAGGTAAATGTTAATGGGAGACCAAGGAAAAGGCAGACATCCTCGACAAATTTAATGCAATTGTTGTACACCATATGGTAGCCTTCAGGGCTGGAATAACAAGCAAAATCCAGTTAGTAAATAATTTTCCAGTAAAAACAAACAATGTTGTTGAGCTAAATAAAAAAAACATTGGGGCACTTTAACATATTTTTTTATATATTTCTTACGAATATTTCTGGCGTTGAGATTGAATCCAGTCGTCAAACTCAGATTTTGTAGTTGTCCTTGACGCAAAAACGAGAGAAGCCTCTTTATCGAATCCTTTTTCCTGTAAATATATATGAGAAACCAAATCAGTATAATATTCGCCAGCCATTGGGGGGAATAGAAATGAATAAAAGTTGACAATTTCCTGTAGAAAAGGATTTTTTCAGACATCCTATTTCCCTTGTCAAGAGAAAGCTCCATAAACTCAGGATATACATATGTTACACAATACAAACAAATGCAGATATTCCTGAGAACGGCAAACATAAATGTAACATTGTGATTGTAAACTTACCACTTCATGGCCATCCCTTATCTGAATACCAGACTTGTTATAGTCGTACAACGTTCCGAATATGCAGATGACGGGATGATAAAATTTGACTGGAATATCTTTGCAAATTCCACATTTCCGTAGAACTTTCCCTGGGTGAAAAAAGAGCCATTGAGAGTTACGAATGCGCGAGTTTTTTTTGGAATAAAGTCATTTTCTCTCGCCAATAGTGAAAAGAGTTATTTGAGAGGGATTTCTATGCAAATATTAGCTAGTGTATGAAATGAACTTGGGTAAGTACGTAGGTGTACCAGAGTTTTCTCCAGAGTTGGAGCAACCAAGCTTCCATCCCGAAATATATACATCCGTTAGTTCATTTACATAAGAAAACTTGACTATGGGAAAACTAAAGCAAGCTCTCGTCTCGCTTCCCATTTCCCTGTGAATTGAGATTGAAAGGGAAGTTTTTCGACAGTGATGCACCACTCACCACTAACCATCATCATTGGACCGCACTCGCTCTCGAACGAGAGTAAAATGGAAATCAGAAAAAGGTGTAATTCAATAATGGAAATTACCCAAAGTGTCAAGAGTCTTGCCTCCAGATCCACTCACACGTTTACTCAGATCGTAGCAGTAAACGAAGACTAACGTCATCTTTTTACATTTTGAAAGGTAGGAAACCACACCAGCCAGAAAATGTATCCAGTCAAAAAAAAACTTTCTCTTTTTCCTTTGAATTACTTTGCTGAGTTATGTATGTGCAGTTCTAATGATGCTACTAGTTCCGCAGAGTCATCATCACCATCACCATTCTGCTTTCACAACGTTAGAGTCAGCAAAGAAAGCAGGAATTATTGTGAATGTCACATCCACATCATTTATACATTTTTTCTCGGGTTGATGCCATCCAGGTGCAGATATGGAGTAGAAATTTTCTTTTCCATTTTTCCAAGTTACATTCGAACATTGTCGTCGCTTTGTAGGAAAGCATATATATCACATTTCCCCGTCCTTATGTCTCTCTACTTCATAACTTCTTTCACTCTTTATCATCTTCAAAAAATCAATACCTTTTCCAATCCTTTTTCAAAATTGTAGTTATAATAAATTATAGCATATATCTTTTTAATCGAATATTATGTTGATACTTTCACTTAACTTACTCCTCATCTCCACTAAAGCAACAACTTAATAAAAAAAGGAGACAATCACAGTTTTACTATTTTTCGAGAATGATGAATGCACCTTTTAAAAAATCTAATAAAATATACATAAACCACTTCACCAAGACACTTGTGATTTTTGGTATCTTCCCCTTTCACTTCTAAATCTTCTCATCTATACATAATTTATAAAAAGTGTTTAGCAAAAATGTTCCATCGCTGTAATCGCAGCTAATGCGCCAACAAAACATTTCTTTCCTAGACTCGCGCTCTCCAATGTATGTTTTTTTCCCCACAAAATGTGATCCACCATTAATGAAATTGTCGCCGCAGAATGGGAGTTAAAAGAAAGGAAAACTTTTTCCCTTTGATTTTTGTTACGAGTTTTGCTTTGGAGAACTCACCATTTGAGTTTTTCTCCTAACTTTTCAAAAAAGCAAAGTGGAGAAGAAAATATGGAAGGAGAATAGTTTACGAAATGATGTTATAAACTGTCAAAGTACTTTAACAATTTGAGAGAAATTATCCTCTCTTTTTCTCATATTATTCAGTCAAGAAGAAAATTACTGGATGCTTTTACTTTTCCAACTTTTTTCCCCTCAAACACAAGATTTCTTTGAAGTAGGAGTGGTAATTACGACGGAAAAAGGGAGACAACTTAATGACAGTATTTGGAGAAATATCAATCCTTTTTGGAAAAATAAAAACAATTTTACTTTTTGCAAAAGTTTACTAGAATTAATATCAAATGAAAAAAACTCTCCCTGTGTTTCCCTCTCTCTTACACAACAAAGGTAAAGTTGAGCAACAAGCTCAACTATATCGAGACAAACGTTTCAAGATGAAAAGGTGAAAGAGGAACATTAAAACGTGTAAATTTTTTTTGTAAGTAAAAAATGCTTTAGAGGACAAAGACGAATGGAAGAATGAGGATCACAACCTTTTCATGTGAACGGATGTGTGCACGCGTTGTTCGAGTTGAGACAATGCCACATTCTAGACAGAGTTGAAATTATGTTTGGAAAGTAATCAAATGATGTAAATAGATATAAAAAGGGGGAAAGGATATAAAGAGACGAATGCTGAGTCAAGTGTGGCAAGTTTATTTTTTACATTTTATAACTGACAAGGACGTACTTACGGCTGGGTAATAATGAATGCAAAAAAGAACAAAGCAAGAAGATGAGCCTACTTTTACGTGTGTATGTGTGTCGTGTACCTATATGCGTCTCGTGTGTTGGATTACGTTGATGGGAAAATTCACAAAGAATTTTGAGAGCGAGTCAGGGACCAACAAGCGCAACTACAAACTCAAAAAGTCAAAGGGGATAAAATATAATCCGCTGAGCCGCCGAGAGAAAAGAGAAGAGCTCTCATTTTTTACACAGGCACACAGTTTTCACGGACAGAAGTCTAATATATGTTTTAGATGGATGAAAAAAAACTTTGAGGCGAAAGATTGTTGCATTGAAAAGATAAAAGACAAGTTTCATGGTCAAACTGTGGGTGTCCTATAGAAGTTAATGGGGCATGTATAGGGAATATGTGTGTCATTCATGTTCACATCGTTGTACACCGGCCGTGGACTTGACTGTAGAAAGTTTCCACAGGAGAGTGATACAATATGTTATCTATAATTTGCTCAGCAATTCTCGGATAGGTATAAATATACACAT
>JAHZNA010004933.1:0-25664 GCA_027743935.1 Sinodicranocentrus sp. ZH6 | reverse complement strand
CAAATGACGCTCTGGAAGTTGGTTGGTCGGGCAATTTACAAGTCGGGGAAAAAGTGGTCGGGCAAAGGACGTGATACGAGTTTTTACAGCTGGTCATCTACTCTGAAGGTGAGCTAACATGATCACTGATCACATCAAAATCCGATATATACAAAATTTTAAAGGTCGTACGGGCTTCACCCACACACATTCTGTGCAATGCATGGTGTACTCTACCACCTCAAATTAGTTTATAAATTAGAGATCACAAAAGCAAAGATCAAGATCGTGATCAATGCACGACACTGTCTACTGTGCAAGGTCATTATAAGAAAAAATCTAGGCTCATGATCAAACCTCTCTTGGGGAAAATGCTCTATTAACATCAGCATTAGATACAATACATTCAAATGCTTATTGTGCATCTGTGCCAAAAAAAAATGTCAATGTTAGGAAAACGTTCTCACAGAACGGTTTTTTTGTAATACCGTGACTTTAGTTTCACGAAAAAAAGCGAAATTCCTATTATTGTGCAATTCGGTAGAGGATATTTTTAAAAGTATGATAAGCGATATTTTTTATCGTTCATGAACCCATACAGAAAATATCAGTGTTTGCTCTCGCACACCTATGTTGACCGTGTTGACCTGGCTAGAGTTTTTTGTGGAAAAATTACAATCTAATGCTGCTGCACATTACAAAAAAATCAATATTTTGACACCATTCAAATACTGGTTTTTACTGCTTATTTCCAAATTTCCATTACATGCCTCATGAATAACCAAATCATTGTAGATATGAGCTAGCTCAATGTGTATAAATTCGCAAGAGGTGTCTAACAAATAACAAAGCTCACTCCTATGAACAACGGATTTAATCCTTCTTATACGAGGTTCATACAGAACACGCGACTGATGAGTGTACCTATACACAAATATTCTGTCTCAAAATCATGTACAACTTTTAAAGCATGGCTGTGGTGTGTACGGTAGTATACAAATAAATGCAGAATGACGGGAACCAACAATAATTCACAGTATGAACATTTTCATCAAATGACAATCTTGTGAATGCTATAAATCAAAAAGTGCATCCCAATATTCCCAATCGTGCTACACTGAGAACATCTTTCACACCGTTTGCATCTCTAACTAAATTGCACTTTGGTACATCAAATCTACTACACAAAAAGAAACGAAAGTTCCCCAAAAGCATGTATGTATGTGCATATAACAGTTTTCTTTACAACTTCCCATTGCATTCATCCATGTGCACTGAGCATCCTCGTTGAAGTTTAGTGAGTTTTTCCTTCTTGTCGCATCATCAAGCAAGCACTGAATAAAGTTTCATCAGCAGTCTGTCTGAGAGAGAGAGAGCAGTCATAATTTGGTGAGCATACTGTAGCTTTGTCGAGTGATTTTAAATTACATCGCAGCACACATCAAGGTTACCCGTGTTTTAAAATATACCCAAATACAATTTATTCGGTCGTGCGTGATAATTTTTCAAATTAGTTTGTAAACTCAATATAAGATAGAGTTTCTGAGGAGTGACTCACACACAACAAATAAGTTTCTGTAAGATTTATATACCTCAGCACGCGGTTGCACATCAAACAGCATTTTATCTCAGAAAGAAGAAACTCTGTGTTGGACAACTTTGCTAACAGATAATTTCCGCGAATTCAATTCAATTCAAGTTTATTCAAGTGTTAATGATAGCATTTTTCTATCGCTTCTTCGACCTGCCATAACCTGTGTACTCAAAGAGTTTGCTATTTTTTTATGGAAAATAAATTAGTCCGAGTCAACACACGAAAATAAACTCGCCCATCATCAGAACAATAAACCGTACCCAACCATCGTCCTCGACTTCATTATATCAGGTAATTTAGTTTTTCTAAGAAAATGTCTACAACAGATAATTATATTTGAATCACCATATCGCAAACCACCCACCCTTCTCATGGCCATGCAATCATTTTCTTCATTGTCACTCTGCGTAATGAAGTTTTTACGACAACGTGCTCTGCGCTCACAATGTCACACTATGGACCACACACAAGAGAAACATGAAAATGAAGCTATCAGACAGAGTTCATAAGAACCAAACCCAGACCCAGTCGGCGGACTCTTGCTGCTGTAGTGAGATCAGCGTACAATGTGGTGAATGATGCCAGACGAGAGAAAGAACGAGTCTGTGTGAAAAATATGTATAATACATTGCACTTATATAACTGTATCCAGAAAAGAAAAACGAAATATTGGCATTGCTCATAATAACTTTACGCAGCCTTTTTTCCTCCTCCACTCCTTTCCCATCTACATGGTCCACACAACCACCTCTACTGCACTCGATATCTGCAGTGTGGGCTACCCCACTAGTGTGATTTCTTAAAGCAATTTTGAAATTTTTGATGTACTCTTACACTTGCAAATTTTATCTCGTGTTTTGAAAACTGCTCACACAAACGCACAAACTCGTTCAAGATCAGAAAATATAGAAGATATAATAATTTTTTCTCTCCTTTTCCATCCTCATTCAACCACACACGTGGAATATCTTAAAATCAACACAATTAAAGATATTCACGTATCGTGTACCTACCTACCGTCCGTATGCACCGGTGATTGACACTTGAGAGTGCAATGCATAAAATTTGCTGCACATAAATTTCGTGGCTGCCGGATTCCCTTCTCAGCTGAGTGAGTGACGTCTATCTATACTGTAAAGTATTATGACAAGCCCACGACGAGCTGTTAACGGTGGTAGTGTATTGACTCCAAAGTGTGAGTAATATAACCGTTGAAATTTGAAAAATTCTTAAACCGAGAGTGATTTGAAAATTTCCGAAAAAATAAATAAATTCACTCGAATCAGCTGACAATTTTTCAAGCCGACCCAAGTACCTGCGTGAAAAAAAAATTACGTGCATGGTGCATCAAAGTCAATGAGAGACGATAAGACATGAAGTTTCCGAAACGCTCAACAGTTAGCAGCAATCCTACGCTGGTGGAAGAGCAGTTGCAAGATGACGAGGACAAGACTCTCAACGTGATGGATAACAAGCAACTGCTCACTGTCTCCTGTGGGAGTGGAGATAGTAGGGCTACTGACAACAAGGCCCTGAGCAGTGATACTAGTGGTAACACTGAAGATGATACTGTCCGGTTTGAACGGATGTTTAATAAACTGGACCAAGATGGAGACGGGAGGATAAATGTGAGCGACTTGGCTGTCGCGTTGAAACTACGGGGGGTTAACCGTCCGGAATCACAAGCTACTCAGATCTTGTCTGATAGCGACACTGACGCCAGTGGGGATATCACTCTAGCGGAATTCATCAACTACGCTAGGAGACATGAGAAGAAACTTAAACTTATTTTTACGAACATTGATAGGAATCAAGACGGGAAGCTGGACTTGAACGAAATTCTTCAAGTTTGTAAAGAACAATTAGGGATAGAATTCAGGAATGAGGAAGAAGTCAAAGACATGATCAAGAGGTATAGTAGTGGTGGGTGGTTATAAGATGTATGCTTTGCTTTTTCGCAAGTTTAATAATTTTTGAATTTTTGAATAACAGGATAGCGGAAGGTGAAGAGCATAAACCGGGTTCATCCACAGAAGTTGTGAATCCGCACCCAAAATCAAGTCCCAAAAAGCGTGGGATGTTGTCAAAACGAACTCTAGTCGAAGGTACTGCTAGCAAGGCTACTGCTAGTGGCACTGTTAAAAGTTCTTTGGCAATGGACTACACTGCAAGGCCGGATGGAACTCTGGAGATTTCGTGGGAGGATTGGAGAGATTACCTGATACTTAGCCCTCATGTAGATTCGTTAACCGATGTCCTTAGGTACTGGAGGCACGCCACGGTGAGTCTAGCAATTTACTTACATTCGTACCGATTTGATGTATTGTGTGGGTTTGATTAGTGAAAATCTGATTTGATTTGTAGTACCTGGACATTGGAGAAGACACTGCTGTTCCTGACGACTTCACTGTTCAAGAAATGCAAACCGGTATGTGGTGGAGGCATTTGGTTGCTGGAGGAGTAGCTGGGGCTGTTAGTAGAACGAGTACAGCCCCTCTCGATCGGATTAAAGTGTTCCTGCAGGTACTTGTGTTAGCGCATTTCTCTGGACACGTATGCATAATACGTGTGCGCATAATATTTCACAGCTTTACGTGTTGTGCTCATCACAGGTGCACGGCAAATCGATGGGTGGACTTCGAAGCTGCTTGAAGTCCATGATTCAAGAAGGCGGAGTTATTTCATTATGGCGTGGAAATGGAGTTAATGTTTTGAAAATTGCTCCCGAGTCGGCGTTAAAGTTTATGGCCTATGAGCAGGGAAAGAGATTCCTCAAGGGCAACTCCTCGAGGGACCTTAGGATAGAAGAGAGGTTTCTAGCTGGCTCTTTGGCGGGAGCGTTTTCTCAGACTCTCATTTATCCTCTTGAGGTTGTGAAGACACGCTTGGCTTTACGAAAGACAGGTTAGTAGTACATGATTACATTCCATGTTGGTTTCACAGAGTAGTTAGTAGTTTGGTAACGAATTGGTTGTAATTTTTGACAGGTGAATTCAAAGGAATTGTCGACCTTATACTAAAAATGTACCAGAAGGAAGGGTTCAAGGTTTTCTACAGAGGATATCTTCCGAACTTACTTGGTATTCTGCCGTACGCTGGCATCGACCTCGCAATATATGAAACTCTGAAAAAGTACTATTTAGCACGAAATAACACGGGGAACACCAACGAGCAACCTGGTGTAATGATCTTGCTAGCTTGTGGCACAGCTAGTTCTGCTTGTGGGCAGATAGCGTCGTACCCTCTAGCTCTAGTCAGGACAAGACTCCAAGCGTCCTCAACATTTGAAAACTATTCAATGAGTGGGTTGTTCCGAAGTATAATGCAGAATGAAGGTGTTGTGGGATTGTATAGAGGATTAATGCCTAACTTTATGAAGGTTGCACCTGCCGTTAGCATTAGTTATGTTGTTTACGAGAGAGTTAGGAATATGCTAGGTGTAGAAATGACGTAGTTGTAACGGCAATAATGCAATTGGGTTCGTTTTTTAGACTGTTCATGTCGATTTATTAATTTATTTAGTTAGGTTTTATTAAATACCCTCGTTTTTCCGTTTCGTCCGTGTATGTAATTCTTGCTGGTTCAAGATGTTGTTGTGCGTGTTTTTTATGAAAAAAAACAACAATAGGTCGAGCATATATTAATTAATTTTTGTATAACTTAAAACGCTCTTTATATATGATCCAAGTCCTCGGGACGGAAGCGTTCATTGCTCTGCACTGTTGCAATCTCATTCCACATTATTCTCGTATTTATAGCCGTGTTTTGCTCCAGCTATTAAATTGCTTCAATCCTTCCGCGGTGCATGCTTAGGTAATTAGTATTTAGCGTAGAAAGTTTTAAAAAAGACAACTACATTGTGCTAAAAAATAATATAAATTGTTGAAAGAAAAACTGTGGAATGCCTTGTGAATCCTCACTCATTAAGCTGCAATTTGGAACGAGTTTTTATTGTGATTTATGATGATACTATGTACTTATAAACAAATTGCTTGAGCGGCATCTTGTAGATTGTTCTATAAATGTTACGAAAAATTGAAGTGTTTTCGGATATTTTGACCGCATGAAATTATCAAAATATAATATGAATTCGTTAATAAATGTAATGTTCAGGAAAATATAGTCATGAAGGAAGCGTGTATCTGTTAATTTTAGCTCTTTGATTTACAGACAAATCTCATTTTATTAGTACATATCCGCATTCCCTACTATCCTACTCTCGCGAAATGCCTCGTAGTAATACATATCTAGGACAGTGGCTTAAGAAATTATGGCACACAGAGATAACGTATTTTATCTTGATCATGTTGTTGTAGGTACATCCGTATTATGCACACCTTTCCTTCGGCTGTCCTTGCGTATGCTCTGCACCACCAATAAAACGCTACGCTTCATTGTGTATTATAGAGCAGCAGCCCTTTTTATTCAGCAATCCACTCTAACCCAGTTGCACATACCTAAAATCCCTCTGTATACATATCATGTTAGGAAAATAATAAAAATAACAACAACCACCACACATATACATATGAACTCTAGCCAAAAAAGCATCGCGTCGCGACCCCACGAAAAAGCCAATACTAAAATGTACATAAAAAAGTTGTTCCGTTCATAACAAAAATCCTTATAGTATACCGTTTTTTTTAATAAAAAAATATCCCGCAACACAGTATCATCGTGCCGTCGTGTGGTGGTGTCGTGTATATGCCAAGTATAGGTCCGAAATATCCTTTACCCTTTCTATTCGCATTTATATATACATGACATCATGTACCTTTATTGATTTTAAGTGGGCTACCATTTAAACCCTACCAAGTCAGTCAGTCTGTCAGGGTCAGTTACACAAAAGGTGTGTGTGGCAGAGATATATACATATCCGCAAGCAATTTGCATCTGGAAGTGAAGTGTGGTGCAGAATTTATTTTTAAAAATAAATAAATAAACGACGGCTTGTTCTGGAGAAAGTTGTTTAAAAGAAATATATCTCGACCTGTTACTATTTTCAGTAAAATACAAACGACAGAGGTATTGAGTGTAATTTTGAAATAAATGTTTTAAGGGCATTACTAATATAGCAAAATGAGATTTAATATAAACGACATATCACATCTTTAAACTGATGTTTATTCCGAACACAACAAAGCAGCAAAATGACACGTGACACTCCAGTAACTGATAATTCAAAGAAGGAAAATGATGACGGCAGGATCTTCAGCAAGTTCATCCAGTAGTAACAATCTGTACAGTACAAATTCAGCAAGCAGCACTTCTTCCTCTCTGACAAACATGAGCGGTCCTGCGAATTCCAACTCTTCGTCAATCGTGAGCTTATCCATACGCTCAGAAATCCATAGGTTTGAGTCGGTCCACCCGAGTATTTATTCGATTTATGAGTTACTCGATCAAGTCAGCGACCCTGGACTGGCACAAGCTATTCGTGAACATGTCGTCAACATTGAAGGTGAGTGTTGTCCATTGTGTAAATAAATACGTTGTTGAGTGCTATTTGATTTACGAATTAGGATAAGTGTAAGTCAATAACAGCATATACCTAACACTGGACTGTATACGTTTTATTTCCAGACTGCTTCGTAAACTCCCAAGAATGGACCCTCTCCCGTTCGGTATCCGAGCTCCACGTGGGTCTACTCGGCTCCCAAATGTCCCCAAAGTCCACGTTAGTTCACCGCTACCTCACAAACCAGTACGTGCAGGATAATTCCCCAGAAGGGGGTCGCTTCAAAAAAGAAATAATAGTGAACAACGCTCCATACCTGTTACTTTTACGAGACGAAGGAGGTCCACCAGAACTGCAGTTTTCACACTGGACAGACGCCATAATCCTAGTTGCCAGCTCCACTCAGACAACAAATACTTGCTTCAGCTACATAACCCGGTTTGCAAATTACAGAAGCCTCAATGAAATCCCAATAGTGCTGGTTTCTGTGGAGGAGAACCTCCCAACCAGTACACCTTCCTCTCTGGAGTTTATCAAAGAGTTTAAAAAGATCCCCCACTCGGGCTATTTTCACTGCAATGTCCGCACTGGTGTGAACGTTGAGTTGATATTTAGTGAAGTATGCAACATGATAGTGAACAAGAAGGTGTTGATGCCGCCTCCGAGCACTACAAACCTACTACCTCATCCCACCACCCACTTGCAAAGGTCAAATAGCAGCTTAAGCGACAAAAACAATAGCACTCCAATCTCAACACCCACCACTTCTAGGAAGTTTAGGCGACGCTCAAACCTCTTCAAATCGGCAACTCAGGACCTGGGTTCCGGACGAACTATACCCATCAAGCAGGGGGGTATGCTGAAAAAATCAAACAACTCCAACTCAAAGATAACCAACAAAAAGTGGAAGAAAAAGTATGTGACGATCTCCGAAGGAAAGATTGAATATTTTGACCATATCAACCAGTATATGGACAACCCAAACTCAGGAAAGCAAATTGAGCTCAAGCACGTGACTGTGAAGCTGACTAGGAATAATGCTCACAGCGTAAAAACCATTACAGACAGTTTGTCCACCCTCAGTTTGAAAAAGCAGAGCTCCTCGTACAACGTTCCACCTGAAGAAGCGTACGGATTTCAGCTGGTTTCCATTTCGAAGCAGTGGGACTTTGAGACGAGTTCTAAATCTGAGCGTGACGAGTGGGTGGAATTGATTGAAGAGCAAATTGTCAAGAGTTTGCAGGCAAACGTTAGTGATAGGGTGAGTTCTCGGAGGAAAGAGGAAGGGGTCAGTGAGGAGGAAGTTGGCGTTGTCAAAAGGGCCAACAACACTTGTGCGGACTGCAATGCTGTTTTGTGCAAGGGTGGGTATTGGGCAAGTCTTAATCTCTGTGTCGTTGTGTGCATCGCCTGCTCTGGGGTTCATCGAAACCTTGGGACTCACTTGAGTAAAATTAGGAGCATGGAGCTGGACGAAATGAGGTACTACGCAGACACATTGATTCGCAAGTCATTTGTATTTGATTCTATGTGGATATTACTATGCCTTTTTTTAACTCTCAGCAACCTCCTGATATCCCCCTTAAAATCCATTGAATCCAACGCGCAAGCGAACCGTATTTACGAGGCTAATCTCCCTCCAAACACAAAACCAAACGGACCCGCCAACTGTTCTCAAGAAGAGCGTTCCAGTTACATAAGGCGAAAGTACGAAAGCCTCGAGTTTCTTGCCAGTGATCCTGCTCACGTAACTCAGGAAATGATGGTAAAAACGATTATAGACAAGGACTTTTGGAGGTTCCTGTTCTACGTGAACTTGTTGAGAAAGGATGGGAGCAGCAATGCGTTTTGGTCTGATGGAAAGTTGCTCAACGTTGCCATTTCCAATGAATTCATTGCTGCTGCCCAAATCATTCTTTGGGTGAGTAGAAGAGTATGAAAGCAACTGTGAAGTATAATTAAATTATTATCACGCATAATAACGCGTGTGTTATTTCCAGATAACAAACGACGGTCAGCAGCAACCGAATTCAGCAGTAGTGGGAACCCCACAGCAGCCAGGAAAGATCACCAGTCAGTTCAGCAATCACGTGAAAAACAATTCAATTTCGTCGACACCGACGACAGCAAACAGTAGCAATAAACTTATATTCAAGAACCACAGCGGTCCTGGAGCTGCTAACGCTCAGTATTACAGTGTAGTGTCGTCCTCAGAATTGCCCTGTGGTATTATTAGTTCCAGTAGTAACAAAATGACGACAGCTAGCGCTGCTGCCACCGCAGGAATCAGCAGCAGTAGGGTCCTCAACAACAATAATAACTCAAGTAGTACTAGCGGTAGTAATAATAGTAAGAAACTTGTGATTTAAGCCTGATATTACAATTAATTGTAAATTAAATGCCCTTACAAAGTATTTATGATGAAAATCCCTTTGCTTAAAAATATATGCTATATTCACGCTAATTTAGTAGAACAGAGGTATATTAGCTTGTTGAGATTTGTTTCTTCTTTAAAATAAAAATTGTTTTTGAAATGTATATATTTGGTGTCACTCATACTCTGCATGTCATGTAAATTTAATCACACCAAACTGCGTACATTCGAGGACTGAATTAACAAAGGAATAGTGGAAAGCAGATTGAGTTCATTCATCAAACCAGTAATCAAAATTCATAAGCATTATTATAACAACCCAGAAGCAATAACAGCAAAAAAAAGTAGCTGCTACTGCTAAGACTGCACAACAGGCTGCAATAAGTCAAAGTAGGCAAAACCAAAAAATCAACCCTCTCTCGTATCATCCCCGTGTGTGCTTTCAACGTTGCGCATAGCAGAGAGAAGAAAACTTTTTTCACCCTCAAGCGACAAAGTTTTCTTGAAGAAAATCCGACCGATGATGATGCCATGTACGTTGATGAGAACAAGAAAACGAGTATTATCGTATCTTACTTTGATTTTTCCTCATACACACCTGTGGAATACCTTGCAATACATGCAATAATAATGAAAACTTGAAATATAGGCAGCCCCTTTTACTCCCTTTTGCATACCAAAAGCACAGTATAAAATTGTCGATGTATTTTTATTCTTCTCTAATATTCTATTCCACTTCAAAAAAATAATTTTCAAAGTCGTAAATCGCACATCATGGCATTCCTCTGCCCAGTTAGGATCCGAAGTAACAGCAGCAACAATGGCACTCGGAAAAAGAAACAGTCAGAATCTGGGAAAAAGCATCGGTCATTTCTGAGCGCAACAGTTAACAGTATCATTCATAGGGATGAAACCAGCAGCGCAAATGATAATAACAACACGACTTCAGGAGGTTCCTCTGCTACTACTACTACTGGCCCTGGGAGAATCACTGGCAGTTCTAGTATTGAGACTCTTGTCAGGGTCGGACTGGAAAAGGAAGCAGGTAACGAATAAATAATAATAAAAATAATAGAAATGTGTAACAGAGTTGTGAAAAATATTCCAAAGCAAACGATTTGTTTTTTAAGGTATCCCTCCAGAAGCTCGGAACATGGTAGTACTCCACGACTTTACACCGTGCGTGGACGACGAGCTAGAAGTTCGCAGAGGCTCAGTGGTCTCGATCTTGTACAGAGAAAACGACTGGGTATACGTGATCCTGGAACAGCTTCCAAATGGTGTCTGTGTGACTGACGATAACATTCCAGGGAATAGTCGCGAGGGGTTCATTCCTCACTCTTACTGTGCTCCATTCGGAAGTCCTCTCGCAGAAATGGCTCTCTGTGGAGGGGGGAATAGTAATAAAACGGGAAGGAGTAGTGGCAGCGAGCGTTGCGTGTCCCTAAGTAACGTCCAGTCACGACTCACAAGCATGTCGGACTCTGAGACGATTCATCCCTCGCATCAGATTCGTGGAGGTCTGTATCCTAGTAATCATCCCCATAGCTCGTTTGACGAGAACAGCAGCAGCAACAACAGCACTACCACCGTTCCATTTTATAAGGTGCGTCAAGTTAAATAACTTTAATTTGTGTAATTTAAAGAGGAGTGTAAATTTTCAACAATTTTCTAAAAACAGGACCCTTCCCCAACCCGATACATTGCGTTGTACAAGTTCACAGCTCGCGACGAGAACGACGTTAATGTGGAGCGAGGAGAGCTTCTCACGGTACTCAACAAGGATGACAGGGACTGGTTCTACGTTGTCAGATCTGACGGCCAGGAGGGTTTTGTGCCATCTGCTTTCGTATATCCGTTGACTCAACAAGGTCACCATCAACAGCCTACGTATCAGCAAATCCCTGAGGACCATGAGTACGCTGGAGCAGATTTGGTAAGCTCTCTGTTCATTTGTTTTATTAAATTCTCACTTGCACACTTTAAAAAAAATCTTGCTTTCTTGAAAGCAGCAGCAGCAACCATCTCCTACTATTGGTCCGACGGCACTGACACCAGGAGGAACACCGAGTGGAGGGAGTGATTTCAACCAGTCCCCGACATCAGTGTCCCCAACTTCTGCAGCTCAGCAACAGCAGTACGGAACAGAGCTTGTTATGCTTTACGACTACAAGGTATCTTTCGAAATGATATTTTCTATGATAATCTTCTTCGTTACATGTAACCACATGCGTGTGTTTATACAGGCCCAAGCCCCAGACGACTTATCAGTGAGAAGAGGCGATTGGATCTACGCAGACCTGCTTCACCAAACAGTAGAAGGATGGCTGTGGGCGTTCGCCCCTAAACAAAGGAAATACGGATTTATCCCTAAGGCTTACGCACGACCACCAGCAATGACATCGTTATAAAATGACCCCATAACTTTACTGTTTTTTTGTATAATATTTATTATACTCTCGTACATGTACAAGTCTCTGTGTGTAACTTGCGGTTTTCTTAGCAATAATAATTTTACAATACCGTTGATAACTTACAGTCTATATTTATCGATTTATACACAGTAAAGCTTATATTCATCCATCCATGAAACTATTTAGGTCTATATGACCAGTATTATTGAATTCTTCAACGTTACGTAGTGTTATTTTTGCATACTTTTTCACGTTCTCCTGAATAGTCGTTGCGGTTGTGGACAGAGGCTCTTCTAAAAGTTCGCGCAGTGGCGGTAATCCGTTCTCCTTTTCCACCAGTGGGACGTATTTCTCGGCTGTATCACAAAATTGTAAAATTGTAAAATCTTTTGATTCCAATGCACACACACACACAAATGAAAAACCACTTACGGTAGACTCTAGTTAGATTAGCCAAAGCCCATGACGCCCAAAGCTGACACTCCCTCGTATGCGCGATCTTCAAGAGCCTCAGAATCGGCTCAAACGATCTACACCAGCGCAACACAACATTGAGAAAAACAACCCTTGCTTCTTATGTGCTTACACGACAATTGAACCAACTAGTCTTAAGAGCTAACGCACCTGTAATTAATATTCCGAGTAGAGTTGATATTCCACCTATTCACGTTCCTGAACATGGACTCCTGGATGACACTGCGACTAGGACTAGCGATCCCCCAAGCTTCAACCCCATCGGATAGTATATGAGCCAAAACCCCAGCTGCATTGTACGACACTTCAATGTTATCCTGTGTGGAGTCGAGCAGTTCACAAAACACCGAGATGAACTCGGAAGTCATGAGCTGCTTCCTGAGGGCTCCAACTTCAGCCACATTTCCGAGCAATCCCATCATGTTGCGTAAAAGTTCGGGTTTATTCGGAAACGTTTCAAGGCATTTCAGGAACAGCACCATGCCTTCGTTTTTCAGAAACTTTTCACAATTCTCAGGCGTTTCGTCTGTTACGTTCCACATGGTCGACCAGGCTATTTCCATCACGTCGTCGCACTCCAAACGGGAGAGGCGGTCACGGATCAATTGCAGCATGCGCTGTAAATACACAAACATACAAGTATATACATACTACTAAGTAGGTTCGTTTTAAAAACTCATTCGAAATGTTCCCCCACCTTCATGGCCCCCAGATCGCCTACAAGCCTCTTATGCCACCCTTCCACCTGGCACGCCAGGGAATTAAGCAAATAAATGGCAATCCTTTCAACGAAGCTTTCATGTCGCTGATTGGGTCCAATAGACTGGCCCAATATTTTCAACAGGATTTTCACCAATTTGGCGTAAATGAACATCTGAAACAGGACAATAGTTTATAAGTAAACCAACACAAAACGTACAACGGTGTATGCAATATAACTCACAACATCTTGAGGAATCCTAAAATGGCAAATAGTTAAGCATCCATTCCGAGCCATGGTGGAATCCACTTTGTGAATAGCCATAGCATTGACAATGGTGCTCAGAATCATTCGCTTCATGGGTGGGTTTATCACCTCCTCTCCATTACCACCACCACCTTGATTGTGCTGCTCATTCTTCACAATGTAAAAAAGACTCGCAGATCCACTAATTTGAACGTGCTTCTCAGAAGGGTGCAGATTCATAGCGCGCAAGATCAGTCGAAGGGATTGAGTTATATGCGTACCTGCAGAAGAAACACACTTTTAACCCACAAATTAATTGACAAAAAATAAAGCGTAGGAACAATAATGCTTACCCCTCTCACTCCTAAACAAGTGGAACAAATCGTTGAGCACCTTTTCAAGCACCTCATGCCTGTGAATGTAAGCCTCACAAGCGATCAAGATCTGACCTTCGTCCTTATCCCCACTGATACGTTTGGCAGGAATGCAGTGCCGGTGCGACGCGTCATGAGCAGTTCCATACAGCCCCAGAAACTCTAACGGATTATCTACACGAGAATTAAGGCCTGGTATATCGCACAATTTAGTAAACGCCTTTTCACTAGCACCGCCACTGGTACTAGGCAGTGCCCCTGCAGCAGGAGTAGCAGCCTTTCCGTTATCTCCCATCAGCACCCCAGCGACAGCCACACCTCGGCCTGCCAAATTGGTACCAGAAATGTCAAGGTGCGTCAGTTTGGGAAGATTCTGAACGATAGTTGAGAGGACTTGATTCGGGTTAGGATACGTGGACCAAGGAGTCGAAGGGATCGAGCCAATGAGATTATTTCCGTGAGGGGAAGCATGCAGGGAAGCTGAAGTCGATGGGTCTGAGGACGTCGAGATATCCAAGTGCCTGTAAACAGATTCAGCACAATTAATCACACACACACGTTATTTGCAAACACACAATAATAATCATAATAACGAAGTTACCTCAGTTCTTTTAAGTCACAAATGGGAGAAATGAGTTTGTTAACAAGTTTCTCTAGCCTCTTCCTATAAGCATAGTACCCAATAGGGTTATCGCCAGGAGGTCCAGCGCCCTCTCCAACAGCCTCATCGGCTTCCCCACCTTCCCTCATGACCATTAACCTCTGGCCCTCTTCCTCATCGTTGAGGTACAGAACAAAGCGTCTCCGATCCTCTCCATCCTCCATGACATTTTCGACCTCCTCCTCGTCCTCCTCCTCCTCCTCTTCATCATCATCATTATTGTCCTGGTCCATGTCATCGCTATCCAGAAAGTCTGCTTCCTCAGCATCCATTCGGTCTTTCCGTTTCTTTTTCTTCCTGCGCTGCTCAGATTCCTCGTCCTCCTGCACCTTTCCACTGATGAGCACGTTATACAGGACGAGACTCCTCAGCTTTGTGATCTTTCTGAGAAACTCAAAGTCTTCAAACTCTCCGCATCCACTGACATCGAGGCTAGTCAGGGTGTTTGTGAAACATGCAGTGAGGTGACCCCAGTACAAAGACAGGCTTATGTTCAAGTTCCAAACAACGAGTTTCAGGAGCTTCGGACAATTGAGAAACCCTTGCTTGATAGGTCTGGAAGATAGGAATACGGTGGGTAGGATCTGATTCGTAGTGCCAATCACTAGCGACACGAGATTCTGCGAGTTTGCGTTGATTGTTTGTAGGGAAGCTGAGGTCAACTTTGGGCATTCGTGGATATCGAGTTCCCTAGGGCGATGGGCGAGTAGTGTACCGAGAATCTTATCCGTTATTGCTGTGGACGTCCTTAGGTTCAGTTTTGTTAGTGGGAGGTGGGACGGATCCTATGTAATGAAACAAGTTATAAGCAAACAACTTCCTTACACGAGTAATTTCTGATAATATAAATACTAGACTCACTCCAAAGAGAGGTTCAACTATATCATCGAACCCGACGACTTCAATTTCCTCCTCCTCTTCACCACCCCCACCTTCCTCAGCGATGCCACCTCCATTCCAAAGCATTCGCCTCTTTCTCCTCGTGCCACCAGCAGCATTACGATCATTAGGACGCACCCCATTATTAGCAGCATTATTCGCATGAGGAGCAGCCCCATCTTCCGCACCACCACCAACTCCACGCTCATTGTTGATATCCCTCATCATGACGACATGCCTCCTCCGCCTCCTCCTTCTCCTTCGCCGCCTCGCTCTAAGAATTTCGTTTCTGCGCTGTTGCAGCTCAAGCAAGAGTCTTTCATCAGGATCATCATTCCCGTCCTCACCAACAATGATCATCATGTTATCTCTCTCGTCGTCCTCGTCCTCATCGTCGTCATCGCTGGAACTGCTGCCCCCACTGCTGCTACTACTGCTACTACTACTCTCACTACTCCTCCTCAGTAACTCTGCAGCAGTAGTATGCTTATCCAAGTACGCGAAAATCTTTTCACTCAACTCACTCGGGAGCCTGACTCCAGGCCGGAGTCTGAAGTGTGTCTGCTCCAACTCATCGGTAGTTTGCTGGGGTGGTGCACTGGCACTGCTAGTACTACTCTTAGCTATTTGTGGTTCTATAGGTTCGTTGTTCGGAACTGGGATTTTTTCTAGCAGCGTTTTCGACAGGTGGTTGACACAGTACCTAGCGCAGATGTTTACTAGAGGTGGGGGGTACTCGTCTGACGAGAGCAGGTCCTCTTCGTTGTAGTAGTTTGATGGGTACAGGTGGTCGTGGAATCCCATCGTGCGTAGTTTTCCTTTTTACTTTTATATTCACTTACTTGGAGGGTTCAAACATCATACCTATTAATTTTAGCGATCGGGATCCAGCAAATTGCCACCCAATAAATAAAAACTTGTTATTGATTTACGTGAATTCAAAAAAAAATGTATAAAATTGACTAATTAAACGAAAAGCTATCAGAGATTTGAGGAAGCTATTATTTAGATGTGTTTGTTATTATCACGGAAGATTTCGTAGCAAAAAAATGACGATATACAAGTGATATATAGATAGACAGCTGCTTCGCTGAGAAACTCTGTTTTGTGGATCAGTTGGGTGGTGGTGGATGATGGGAATAATAGGCTGTACTAAAATCTCTGCAGATTGCAGGTGCACATATAACTCTGTGTGTGGTTCCTTTGCTTTGCACACAAATATTATGCACAGTTGTATAAAACATATGACTTAGGGAAGGAGTACGATCAAGTTCATTTGCGGGATGCTTGATGACATCAGGAATTTGAAAATATTATTGGAAATTTGTGCAGGATATTTTTGCATAAATGCACATTTTTTCAAACTGGGAATGGTTTCATGAACTTGTGTGTGATATAACTGATATACATATGAACATTGTGATAGGGTTTGCCAGTAGATACAACGTGAGCTGTGATGTAAGAGAGGGGGTGTTTTTTTATATTGATCTCCTGGAATGAGTCTGCCCTGAGCACATTCAAGTTGAAATTATTAGTTTCCTGCTGACATATGAATTTGACCACTGTCAAGGGGTACAATGAGCTACAAAGAAAGGTAATTACACGCACGTGTTACTAAACTATTTTCGGTACCTGCACACAATTTTTCTTAAATATAGACTCACTCGCTTGGAGAAACTTTTGAAAGTGGACAAGCTTGCCCAAAAGTACGATGTTAGGACACGGTCTGGAGGAGGAGGCAACTCAGCAGAGGAGAATCAGACCGAATTATCAAACAAATCGGAAGAGAGTAATAATCCGGACGATGAAGACTGCACGATTCAACTTTCAGAGCTTAAGAAACTGGTTTTTCATGGTAGGTTTGCCAGATAGATGTGTGTACAAGCACTGTATTAAACGTTTGCATATCACAGGTCTTCCGGGTGACAGTCAGCACAGAGCTGTTGTATGGCGACTCCTACTGAACTACCTTCCCCCAACTTCCATGGACATGTGGGATGCTTATCTTGCCAAGAAGAGGAGTAATTATAATCATTTCGTTCAGGACTTGCTGCACTTGGACCAGTCCGGTAGCGGCAATGCTGACCACCCTCTTAATCCAGAACCTGACTCAAAGTGGCAAATCTTTTTTAAGGACAATGACGTGCTACTACAAATTGACAAGGATGTCAGGTATTAAACACAGAGGTTTTCTTGCAAATAATTGTACAGAAGCCCCTGTAAATCCGTACTTTTTCGCGTTTTAACAGACGCCTGTGCCCCGAGATCAGTTTTTTCCAGGCCCTGACTCCCTACCCGAACGAGCTCATTGTGTCAGGCACAATGGATCGCCTGCACAAGAGAGTGCAGAGCTGTGTTCTGGAGTCCAGTAATGTTATTCGAAAAGGCCTTGGAGTGACGAAACTGAAAGGAAAAGAAACGAACCAATGCAACTTCCAGAGCACAACTCCCCCTTCGTCAACAGAAGATCAACCAACAAATGCAAACAGTAGTAGAAAGCAATCATTAGAAGAACAAGGCGAGTACCACTGGGAAGTAGTGGAAAGGATCCTGTTCATCTACGCTAAATTGAACCCTGGTCAGTCATACGTACAGGGAATGAACGAGATCATAGGTCCGATTTACTACACCCTCGCGAATGACCCTAATATGACGTGGAGGGCTCACGCCGAAGCAGATACATTTTACTTGTTCACAAATTTAATGGGGGAAATTAGGGACTTCTTTATACGATCTTTGGACAATTCTGTTTCCGGGATCAAGCGCATGATGGAACTATTAATGGAGAGGTTGAAACTTAGGGACTCGAGTGTTCACGAGAGATTAGTCTCTCTTGAGATACATCCTCAGTACTACGCTTTTCGGTAACCTCACAGTTGCGTTATTTTTTATATTAGAATTTTATTTAACCTAACCTACATGGATTTACGTAGCTGGATTACGCTTCTAATGTCACAAGAATTCGCCCTGCCTGAAGTGCTCAGGATATGGGACAGCCTGCTATCTGACCCCAAGCGGTTCGATTTCCTTATTGATCTCGCCACTGCTATGATCATGTGAGTATTGATTTTTTTTTGAAATTTGTTAAAACTGACCCCGACAACAAGTACCTACATTTTTATGTCGTTTTCAGACACATTCGCTCTGACCTGCTTTCCGGTGACTTTCCAAACAACATGAAGCTACTGCAAAACTATCCTCCAATTGATGTCCGTGATATTCTCTCACTTGCTAATTCATTCAATTCTAGTTGACCAAATATTCAACAATAAAGATTTTTTTCTTCTTTTGGACAGTATTCACCTTTTATCACATTTTCATAACATGCAAAAAAAACATTTATTAAATTTTCATATAAGCTGATCAAATTTCCTCTGAGAAAATGCACACTCTCTACAACATAACAGACACACACACACACAATAGTAGCAAAAAATCTGCATAAAAGACATCTCCCAGTGTTTGTCCGTATTAGTACGTTTTGAGCAGTTGGTGGTGCACAAGTATGTGAAGCAGTGCTGCTGCTGCTACTACAAATCGAGAGAATCCCTACGAAACCCAACCCATAGTCCATTTCAGCGCAATGTTCAAAGCCCATCTTCCCTTCTCACAAAATTTTCTATCCTCTCGATCCACAAATCCACAGCAGACTCGACAAGGTGATTTGGTGTGTAGGAAAAATATGGTATTTGTCCAACATTTTTATTTATCAGCCTATCAACATCACTCAAAGTTATGGGTTCACTCGAGGAACTTCATACTTGAACTTTTCTTTTATTCCTGATCGGGTTTTATTTGTAAAGATTGGATCAATTTTTTTATCAAATTTGAATTAAATTTTTTCACACAAATTTAACCCAACCACCCACAAGAAAAGTTTGTATATATAAATAATCTCAAATCAAATAATTCCAATTGGGACCACAAAAGCACTACGCACACTCCCAATCACAGTTAATGTCTCGTAATTGGCTATCAAAAATGGATCACAATCACCACCACCAAAACACAGGAAACTCCCCAAATATCGAGGACGACAATGAATACTACGATGATGACCACGAAGAAGTGGGGGTTCAAACCCCTTCTACCCCTAGTGGAGGTGCAATGATGAATCTTATGCTTGGCTCACCTTCGAGCGGTGGTGGAAGTATTTCAACCAGTGTTTCACCTAACGAGTATGCGTCTTGCCATCAAGGAGCTCATCCTGGGATGACTGAAGAGCTGGAAAAGAACTTGGAGGATGCCAGTAATCTCCTTGAAACTGAAACTGGGCTATTTCACCAGCGAATGTGGACCAGCTTTCAGAACTGTGCTAGGGCTATAGCTCAGGTACACAGAAAAAAATAATTAGGGTCACAGATATAACTTTGTTGTTTGTGTTGATGCAAACAGTTCAGTATAAATTTACATGTTTAAAATTTGTGTATGTTTAGGTGTATGTGAGTAATAAGCAAGTACCCCCAATGGGCGTATCTCCTCAACCTCAACAGCAGCATCCAACTGCCACTCAGCAATCATCAGACAGCACAGGAAGCAACTCTATTGGGGAAACCTCGAATTTAGAACAACAATGCGCAGAAAGCTCCAGTAGCGGTAGCAAAGCAGTAGAAGACTCATTCAAGTTTGCAGCACAACATGCCACAACACTGTATAAAGACAGCCTCGAAACATCTCGTCGCCTAATAGACTTATCAATCAAAACAGGTTCCAACAGACGGACTAAAGAGATACTAGCGTTCGTAAAGAGTAGGAAAAAACGGTTCATCCGGAGGGACGAGCTCATTAGCTTCTTGATTGGCGGTGGGGGTAGCAGTTCATGCAGTACTGGGAAGAAAGAAACTCAGCAGAGTGCAGGTGGCAGGAAGCATCACCATCAGTTCAATGGGTTATGTCCTCCGGGAACTTTAGGAAATCTGTTCGATGGAACTTATTCATTTACTGGGCTCGTTAGCAGTGGCAATACACATCCTCAGATTTACCATATGCAGCAGCAGCAACAGCAGGGTCAAGGATTTTTGAATTTGATGGGTTCTGGTGGATTCTCAAAGTAAGTCGTGGTAGCCAGTCTATTTAGTTTTTAAGTATCTACATTTTTAATTATTGCGAGGTTTGAATGAAAAATGGGTCTCAAATATTCTTTTATTGTAGAAATGTAAGGGGGTCTCAAATATTCTTTTATTGTAGAAATGTAAGGGGGTCTCAAATATTCTTTTATTGTAGAAATGTAAGGGCTTGTGCACATATGTCACTTTCCCTCCTAAAATGCCTTCCATAATTTATTTCCTTTCATTATCAAGGCTCATTAATAAATCATCCCTCCACTTCCACCTAAAACACGAAAATTTGATTTTAGTCAATTTTTATTTTGCCACAAATACTCCTCTTATACCCACCTTAGAATATAATACAATATGTACTATCAATATTGTCTCTTACTAATTGTGAAATGTTATACTTTTGAATTGCTTCAATTTTATCACTTTGCTCTTGAATAATGATCAGAGGGGTACTGATCGATAGCTCTGGAGCTTTTAATAAACTCAACACCTCTCAATAGCCATAAAATGTCTTTATTAAAATTTGATTGTTAACTTGCAGCCAACACCCAGCCCAGCAAGCAGCTCAGCAGCCGCCAGCCTTATCATCGCCCCTTCAGCCCACGGCAAACCCACAAACTTTATACCCGCAACAGCAATCTCTCCAAACAAGCAACAATCCAATACCATCACAGCAACCGTTCAGTAGTTTCAGCTCTTCGAGCAACCCGACGAACCCGTTCGCCTCGAGCCTTGCTGCCACCACCCCGTTCCAGCAATCACAAAGACCTAGCAATAACCAATCTACCCCGATAACCCCATCTCACGACGACGAGCACCTCCACTTGGCTGTGCAGCAGCTCTTTGTCGCCTCTTCCGGTAACAATTCTGTTGCTGAACCTCAGCCTGCTCACCACGAATACACTCACATAGCTGGAGTTAAAAGACCCGCGAGTAACAGCGTCTCAGTTCACGAGCCTCACCAAAGCGCAGATGAAGATGACGTCTCTGAGTCTTCGGATCGCTTGCGTCGCACTGACTGCCATTTGCCTGGAGGAGAAGAAGAAGACGATAACATGATGGAAGACAGTGTGGATGGAGGAGACGCCTCCTCGTTTTCTAATTTTAAGCGGATGAGGTTCTACTGATGATGCGTTGTTCTAATTATTATTTATTCAATCACAGATAATAATTTATATCTACGTTCTGTTCATTTCTTTTCCAATAAGCGTTGTATTTTATTTCCAATAAAATATTTGCAATCGAAGAAACTGCATTTATTTTATGCATATTATGCTCATAGAAAATAGCAACAGACTCCTAAATGCAAAGTGGTATAAATATCTGTTTTTATTGAAATTTAAGTAAATTCAAAGTCTCATGATCGAATGTATCAAAAAAGTGTATTATTATTTTTAATCATACAGCGCTAACATTATTAGTACTACTTTCCTTATTGTTCTTATTTGTGGAAGCGGGTAACACGGAACTCGACTCTGTGCTTAATATCAATCGGGTATTGCTGTGATGGTGGTGGTGATGATGGTGGTGGAGGTGGTGATTACTTGAACTATTGTTATTTGAACTAAGAGAACTGGAAGAATCGCTCAAACTTCCGCTGATACCCATAGGCATGGATCCACCGCTCCGGATATCAGCGGATGAGGAAGAGTGGTGGTGGGCACTACTCGTGGTGCTACCGAACGAACCGGTGGAAGGAGAGGAATGCATATTATGGTGACCTTGATGCTGGTGGTGATGGTGGTTGTGCAGTGACGCTGGGACAGAGAGCTTTCCTAAAACACAAGTCCAAACAAAACTCAAGATAAGAGAGTTTAGAACGAACATAAACTCAAGATCTTTGCAAAAATCACGCTCAATAAAACCTCACTCATATATATTATACCACTCACTTAAACTCCCTGGACTGATCATTGCACCGCCATTCCCACCCCCGACCCCACCTGTCGACAACTTTTCCACGGAACTAGAGCTCGACTTGATTTTCGTCTTGCCCGGTTCCGATAAACTCATCAGTTTTTGGTATGACCCAGGAGACCCAGTTCCGAACTTCCTGTTGTTATTGTTTATTCGGTTCGTGGACTCTGACGACGCACTGCTCGACGTGGACAGTGTCGGACTCGGTTGGCGCCTGAACGAATGCTGGTGCTGTGATTGACTGTTGTTACTGGATTTGTTCAGATGGTTGGTGGAACCCGAGTTTGATGTCGAGGACTGGGAATGATTCGGGGCAGGTTCGATGGATATCGACATGTCGTATAATACTGGTTCGTCGGAGATTATCTTGAGGCGGTGGAGGTATGCCTGTGAAAATATCAGTCAGTTTTTAATACTCTACCTCACTCACGTCTACAAAAGGAAACTTATTGTGAGACTCACCTTAACTTTCCTGATCATATTCATCTCCTCGTACATTTTCTTTGGATTAGGGATCCCACTGGATTTCTTCATAAGGACATGCCCACTACCGCCAGTGGACCCACCTCCACCGGCACTCCCCCCACCACTCTTAGACCCACCCCCACGTTGCCTCCCACTAGCCTTCCCTTCTTTGTGACAATTGTCTTTTCTACGTCCCCCTTTGCCAGTCGTCGTAGTCAGCGGGTTGTTAAAACTAGAATTGCTTGACACTGTCAACTGGTTCATTGCCGCCATTGTAGGCTGACTCGAAGTGTCAAACGGCGCTGCAGACATTTGCGTCAGCGACCGAATTTCTTTGGACACCATGCGCATCTTTTCAAAGTTTATCAGACAGTCAATGTGAGTGGAATTGCCGAGGTCGATGAACGTAAGGTCCTGTACAATCACACACACATTATAGAAACGCGTACTCGCTCATACTCGCAGTATTAGTTAACATTGCGTACCTTTTTAACAACAGGGTAGAACGGGATCATGGGAGTTTGCCCTTGAGACTGCGCCAGAAGACTTCTGTACTTGCTCATGTTTCTCGAAGGATCCATGAGCTCTTGCATTTCCTAATAAAATAATGAAAACTTCGGGTTGAGAATAAAGTCGGTCGGTCGGTCGGCAAGCATAGAGTAACAAATTCTGAAAGTTACCTGAAAGTGCCTCCTGTACTTCCCACTCATTTTATCCCAAGTGCCTTTAAGCCTGCTAACGGCACTATGTCCAAGCCCACTGACGATAGCAAACATGGAATTAAAGTTTCTGCAGTCCCTACATTGAATAGCGACTTTTATAAACCGTTTAATGATCTGCCCGCGTCTTTGTGCACTGGCGTGTTCGTTCAAAATCTCACTGACCACCCAGAAAGTCTCTCGATTGACCAACTCGGCGAACAAGGTCAAGTTTGGCATCCCAAACTGACTTTCCAGAGTAAACAGGTCGTCGATGAACTCAGTCATTTCAATTTGTCTGAAAGCAGCGTAGTCCTCAAGCGTTAACTGTAAAGCCAACTCAACCGGGTTCAATTGCAACAAGTTCACTTCACTTTCTTTGTACAGGTCGGGAAGCATTTCATTTGGAACAAGAGGGTCCGTGCTGTCAGACCTCTTGATGTAGTACCGAGCTCCCAAGGGAATCCTCTCAGCCAGACAATCCAGACTGTCAGGCAGCCTGGTCTGCTTCAGCATGAACTGTTTATCAGTAGGCTGGACACAAGACACCTGGAACAGAGCGTACTCCCGAGCATTGGCGTTAGCCAGGTCATTGAATTCCCTGAGCGCCAGCATGACGACCTCCCTCGCTGTCGTCTCTTTGTTGACAAGCAAGTACTTAAAACTCTGGTCAGGCCTGTAAATCTTCAAGACATTCTCCGGATACTCGATTTTCGCGTACTCGTATCTCTTGACACTGCTCCTCGCAACAGCACTTGCGTTGTCTCCAGCAGCGCTATCCACAGAATCCAGGTCAGCAGCAGACTCCGCACTCTCTTTCTTAATCATCCTCCAAATCGCCTTTTTGATCCGATGCTTCGTTTTTGTGTTTTGGTTGTGCTGAAGCAGGAGTCTGTGGTGCTGCGATTTTTCCGACACGGAGTAATCACTACTCCCAATTTGTACTGGCAGAAGGGGCGTCGTACTGTTCATGCACTCGTAGTGACCTAGGAAGTTTGACTTGACAAGTAGCACCAAGTGCGTCGAGCCACGGAGCAGCTCGAAGGTCTTGGAAAGCGTCTGCCCTCGAATCGTCACGTTGTTGATCTGTATGAGCTCATCACCCACCCGAATCCCTAGCGTTTCCGCTCTCTCTTCTATCGAGCTTATGAATATCCCATACCCGTTGTCAGCCCCGCCCATAATGTTGAACGGGAGAGGGTCTTCCCGGGAAGCTCTCGTCAGCGTTATCGTTCTTGTACGTGATTTTGCACTGCAAGCGATCTGGAGAAGCCTCAACTGTCCAGACATGGCGTCTTTTGTCTGCTCTAACAACCCGGAAAACCTGAAAAAACAGAACAGTGTGTATACCTGTACTCGTTATGTATTGTGACACCAAAAAGTTACGTGACGGTACCTCTGCAGCTTCTCCATAAGCTCCTTGTCGAACTCAAAATCTACAAAATGGTTGTTGACCCAGAGCAGCACAACTCTGGTGACTCTGTCCTTGATACTAGTGTCATGGAACCACTCGAGCAATTTACTGATTAGGTCTACCGGTTTCATAAATATCCGCGCCGTGAGGAGAAAGTCCTCGACGAACGTTGGGTCGACTGAAGGGGTTTCTTGACTGACGAGCTGGTTAAGCAGCTGGTCTATGGTACCCCTGATCACCAACTGGCCCGTCGGTGGGATTAAAAGATGGGCCGGTTGGGGATGTTTGAATATTTGGTGGTGGGTAGCGTGGTGCGTGTCGATTTGCTTCGTTTCCGTTATAAGAATTGGACGATTTGTATTGGGGTCGTAGAGTGTTGTTTGGTTGTCCAAGCCCTATACAAAACGCGTGATTAACAACTGGTTTAAAATTGAAAATTCAAAAGCACTTTCCAAAAGTAGACAGGCGCCTCAACGTCCTCGTCCTCGGAGTCAGAGTCCACTGTGGACTCGATCAGTCCAGAGAGATCTATGTTATCTGAGCTCGAACTCATTATCTGGTTGTTATTGTTGCTGCTGTGCTGCGTCTTGTTCGAGCTGGACAGGTCTGAAGACCCAATCGTATCTGACCCTGAATACGCACTTGAGGAGTTTGACGAGATTGACGTTCGGTGGTGATGCGTGGAGGCGGCACTTATATTTGTCGAAGAAGTTGCATGCTGATTGTCGTAGTAGTCTATATAGTCAATTGCGATCATCTCGCTTGGCTCGAGAATTAGGCATTCGTTTGGACGACGGGTTAGTGAAGGTGAGGCACGGCGACCGAAACTGGAAGTTGAATAATTACTTATTTTTATTAACTGGCCCACACAAATTTAAAAGCATTAATTTAAAAGCACACAAATTTAAAAGCATTAATTTAAAAGCACACAAATTTAAAAGCATTAATTTAAAAGCA
>JAHZNA010004932.1:0-12927 GCA_027743935.1 Sinodicranocentrus sp. ZH6 | reverse complement strand
AGATTTTTCAAATTTGCCTTTAAAAGCATGGGGGTACCCAACTAATTATTCGAAGTGGGCCAACTACCCAATTTTAGGGCACCCAACTCCTGATTTTACGCCCCCAACTAATTAACACCCATAAATATTATAAACCTGAAGAACGTTTAAATTGCGCACTTTTATTTGCAATCTATATCTTCCCGATTAAAAAATTATATTAGCATTTAACCATATTTATGATATACTGCTACTCCGAATTGTATTATTTTTTATTGCAAATGAACATATGATATGACATAACGTCAACAAGCTATTGTATTAAAACTAAAACTAATTATGCTTCTTGTTCAACAGACTACTTATGCGATAATAGTTTTGTCACTCGACATCCGTTTGAAAGATTAAATCCTCAACTTAAGTGGCTTGTTGTAATCTACCGGCTTGATGAAATTGCCCAGTTTGGTTTCATCAACTTCTTATCATGATACAATAATATCCAAATCAGAGAACAATTATCGGGTCTACATGACAATTTCTGTCCACGTGCACCTGCAACGACCAGCGGTCAAGTGCAGTCAAGATGCAAAGGGCAAAGACAAAGTAATCAATACTCACAATCAAAATTTGCTCATACAAGCAATTTTAAAATCAGTGTATGGATATCAGGAACCGTGTATAGAACCTCATGTGTATGATAGCAAAAATGGGTTTTTGCGCAATATCCTTTCTTTCTCATACAATTTTCTTTGTAATCGAGTACAACAATACAGAACAAGGTTCGTTTTCATTTTGCAATAATGTGCATTTCTAATAATGTCTAAACCGTACAATCTTCACTAGATGAATACTCACTTTTTAGCCCTAAGGTTCAGTCAATCTCCTGATCCGTAAATTTCATCTCGTCAACCCTTTGATGCTACTATATAGTCTCTGATGACTGCAAACTTGCACTCGTTCTGACAACCTTGTACTTGTCAAAAGTTTGCCAAAAGTTAATACTTCTCGTTTTACTCCTTTTAATTAACCGCCCACTCTTTGAAGATTCCACTTCCGCAATATTAGCTCTGCCTCAGGGTCGAACGTGGTAATGAACACAAGTCAAATATTACTCTCTCCTGTATTATTCTGCATTTTCCTCCCTCTTCATTTACAAGTCTCTTCTAAAACGGGATCTTATAATCATTTGGCATTTGTGCATCTCCCTCAAGATATACGATGACTTGACTGTGATGTGCAAAGGCTCATATTTTAGTTTAGTTTAATCTGCCACAAACCCAAGACGTTATACAACTCATTATTTCTCAAGACTTCTTAACTTCCTAAAGTCAATTTGAGTCTACCTCTCCACTTAATAACATTTCTTGACTTTCCTACTTTTATTTATTTTTTAACCAAGATTTATCCCTTATCTTGGAAAGAAAATCCCCAAAATATTCCTGTTCCCCTAAAACTTTCTGATAAGAAACACGATAGCTCATAAAAGTGTACATCTAATCTTCAACTAACACATTGACATATCCTCTCCTATCGCAATCCCGACCATGGCAAACTACAATCTCAAATACACACAGCAAAAATATCATCTCGTTTCAATCCCCATTCTCATTACAGCCTTTCTCAAGTTTATGTCCTTCCTCAACATAAAAATCCTCATCTTCCCATCAAAACATCAACCCTTTTCTTCACCCTTCACCTTCTATTTTTACTTCGAGGCATTACATTATCTACTGTCGTGCGGGCCGCCACTTGACTCAAGAAGGGAAGAAAAAATGATGGAATTATGAGCTTACGACGACAACTTGAATTATCTCTCTAGCCCCTTTCGTCTCATCATTACTAACTTGCGTACACACACAAACACTCTTTTTTTCCTTCCACACAATTCAGCTATACACACACTAAAGCAGAAATACTACCTCCAAGTATGAAAGTTCCTTAGCGCACGTCTTGTTTACAGTGATAATCCATGTGATCCTGTTTTTTCCTTTGAGCCAGACAAGAGGAGGATTCGTCGGTTGATGTGAGACTTTCTGTGGAAATTATTATTTTTAATCCTGTCAACGACAAGTGTACTACATAACCCCGTCTCAAAAGGAACTGGATGCAGTGTATCATTCTCATTATATGCATCCACTCCTTCTTCATGTTACGAATGCATCTTTCTTTTATCTTATCATTTCAAGTGAATCTTTCTTTACATCCTTTTCTCTTAATAATATACAAACGTAAGGTTCCTTCATATGTAAAAGTTTGAAAGTACATCTTCAAAGTAAAATTGTCTTCTTGAACAAAAAAAAACAATTTGAACAGAGGAGCATTACTTGTTGGTATATCCTTGGTTGGTCGGAGATATCCTTTGTTTGTTGGTGGTGATGTTGTGAATGTATTGAACTTTATTGAGATTATTATTATCACCACTAGAATACACGCCTCTTTTGGCTTAAAATAAAAGGTAAAAGTGGCCGACAGTAGAAAAACTTTTCAAGTATTTCCCTCCCAAGCGAGGGGTTAACACATGGATGGAAGTTATATATGTGAAATATTATATTTTACCATACGACTTTTTTTCTTCTATACAATAAGATGAAATGCGTTCCTTTTCAAGAAGTAATCGTCCTAAACTTATCACATTGTATACGTCGGATTCAATTTGAGTTGAAAGAGGAATGAGAGTGTAACTTTAAATGAATAAAAAAGGTCTCAATTTGGTTAGGATGTCCTATAGAGAAACAAAGTTTGCGAGGAAAAACTCTTTCGGTAAGTCGGACGTGACTAAAAGGGAAGAAAATTTGGTGGTCTAGTGCCCCATGGAAGGGAAAAAGGACAGTGTTATAAAATATATGACTGCGTTATGGAAATTCTCTTGGATTTTCACCAGATGCGTTGTATATTATTATATTTTTCGACTGTGAGAAAGGATCCTGGAATGAGGTCAAATCGAAATAAACTCAGTGTAGCAGAGTTTAAACTGTGCCAGTTGGTTCCTGCCTCTTTTATCAGAAAGACTTTATTTCAATGGAGTTTCCAGTTGTGGAAGAAAAAAATTAAAACCATGAGGGATTTTTTTCCATGTAATTTTACTAAAAGGAGGACAGGGACTAATTTAGGAAAAATGCAGATCTGTGTAAATGATCCTCCTTGTGGAAATGAAATTCAACGTTAAAAGTTAATTTCCTTATGAGAAAAGATGCAATATATTTTAAGATGCAAGTTTTCCTTCTCGGAAGACTTTTGTCTCTGCTTTTTCGTTCTAAGCTGAAGAATGAATTTGCATAAAAAAGAGTCCCCTTTTTAATCAGACTGGAACAAGACGACTGGTTCCGGGATGGAGGATGCAGTTAAGCTACTTTTATATTTCACACGAGGACTCCTTTCCAAACTTAAAGTTTAATCTGGTCTAGCTCATCGTGCATAAATTTACCGTGCGTCAAGGGGAATTACATGGGGAAAATAAATAGGTTATTTATTTATTTCTCAATGCAACACCCACGACGTCGTTATAATTTGAAGCAAATCACCGTATTGGAATATATTGTAGCAGACGCTCACAAAATACGCTTGTGTCGGAAAGGGTAATTCTTATCCAAATTAGTCATACCCATCCCTTCTTCCTGTTTCATCAATTGCTTAAGAGCTTTCACTCAACTGTCGGTGGGACAGGAGAAAATGATTTTCATTTCAGGAAACCACAACCAGGTTTACCCTTCTCCTCAACAATCTCCCGTCTCGCTCCCGTCTACTATTTTGACACAAGTTGCACCGGTGAAATGAGCAACCCCTGTGAAACCATGAATTCCACATAGACCCCTGCTCAATATTAGAACACCATATACCACAATACAATATACCTAAACAACCTGACTATTTGCTTCCCTAAAAACACCGAGGAAAACGATAGTTGTACATGAATAAAAGAAAAGTTTAATATGCACTTCAACTGCATTCCGCTCATCCTGTCGTGAGCCATACACGTAAACAACCACAGACCAGTCGTCCCTGTGGTTTTCTTTCTATTTGATCGCAGGGAAATTAACGCAGAGTGAGTGTATGTGTAGCCTGTTGTATGGAGGAGAAACAAAAACAGAAATAAATTTCAAATGGGATGTTACATGCCAAAATTACAAAAAGACAATGCCCACAAGGGCTACCAACCATTCGAGTAATCTTGTTCCGTTATTAAACAAAAAGGAGCAAACTTTCCGAAAACCAATGAACCCGGATTAGGAATTTTCCTCAATGGCATCGGAAATTCTGTATGAATAGTACTTTTATAATCCCATACACTCCCAAAAGTGCATAGAAACATGGAAACATGGAGTGCAGTGTATATTTGAAGCTGCACTCTGAAAATTATTTCCCTTTAGGTCTCTCCAAAGAGAAGAGGACAACAGGAGAAGTAAACAAAACCCTGAGGAAAGCTAAAATTAAAGGGAGACGAAAGCACAACAAAAAGTCGAAAATGTGTTTACCCCTCCTGCCACTACTCCTGCTGATTATCTAATACCATGACCATTGTTTCATTTTCCCATTACACACTTTACAAACGCATTTCATTCCATTAAAACAAATCAAATGGTTAATTAACCATGTCCTCCGGCACTACAGGAGAAATACAAAATGCATTCGTCTACCCAGCCAAACGAGGAATAAAGAGAAGAAAAGGAAATTGTAATAAAATCAAAGGGAGATGAACATATAAATAGGAGGGAACTCGCAATAAAATCATAATCTGATGATAACGACGCTAATATACGAGTCATCATCGTAAATGTTGATGGTTCATTAGATTTCCGGAAAAAAGGAATGGGATGAATGAGATGAAGAGGAGAGAATATGAAGGGTTTATTTAGACTTTAGAAAAGTTTACCTTCTCTGCTTCCATTTTGATGATGATGATGATGTTGAGTATGGATTTTAAAAGGGAGAAAATTGTTTTCATGTTGAGAAGAGTAGCAGTGGTCTTGAAAGTCAGCATGTTTATCTTTTCGTCTCACTCGTAATTTTGAAATGAGCTTTTGTTTATTATTATGTCATTCAGGTAGAAGCTAAGGTGCTTAAGATTGTGCGAGCAGAGATTCAAAACATTTTAAGCTGATCAGTGGGATGATAATTATAGCATGTTATGTATTTTTTACGATACAACGCACGAGTAAAAGCAAAAAAGATCAAGTGGAAAAGGGCATAATAATAATTAAAAGAAATTCTACTGATCCTATCATTAAGGGAAAACGGAGTGGATGAAAATATAAGATAAAAATATAAAATGAAATTGTCGCGTTCAAAATAAACAGATCCTTTTGGAATGAGAAATTTTAAGTAGTGAATGTTGGTTGATCAAATAATATATAGGTGTTTCTTTTTAAATTTTAGGATATTCGAAATTTTCCTCATCAGTTCATTGAAGGAGAAACGATGCATCATACATCAGTTTTTTGTGACTTAAATTAAGACAAACGACTGATGGAATTGACATGTTCAGTATTTTATTGCTTTCTTTTATTTTTTCACCAGACTAATACAGGCTAACTAGTTCATATTACAAGTCTACTGTTTTACTATAATCCCCACTCCCCACCCTCTCCTTTATACTCTGTAGTGCAGACATGTTTTATGGTTGTTAAGTTCCCAAAAACGTGAGACATGGAATGTTAGGTAATGAATGAGTAATGCTTGAGAATGAGAATCCGATGAACATTAGTCCAATTACAGAAAAACTTGGGGACATTCAACACACCCCTTGGCAGAACAAAGGTAGTGGCGAGTGAGGTTGAACTTTGCTTAGAAATCATCTCTTCTCCCCCTCTCCATCACGTTAAAAATCCTTGGAAAAATAGTACGATAAACAAATTTTCGCCTGATTTTATAACTACACAATAATGCGCTACTTCTGTCTTCATATTGTATTGTTTGATTCCACACACAAGTTCATGTTACCTGTTGCTGTTACAATTTTGAAAATTTTACAGAAATAAGATATCAGCGTATAATTGTGCCATATTTCATTTCGTTCACAATCCAACATCCAACACAAATCCACACATTGGTAAAGAGTTTCACTGTACAAAGTATGCAAAGATACAGTTTCTAACATACAGTTTCAGCCATACAACCGAAAATCCAGAAAACCCATCTTGAGTCGAAGATAGAAAGAAACATTGTAGCTAAAGTCACTCTCAGCTTCCCCTCCTATCTTTGTCTCCTGACTGGATTGGACTTGATACATAACAAGGTTGAAAAGTGCACTATTCTCTGTAGTGAAACTGCATCTCCGCATTGAGCACCCCCATCATCCCGCATCTTCGTCTTCTTCACACGATAGATACCCTTTTGCACGCACTTGTAAACTTGTATAGTTATACAGACTGGATAAGATTAAGATGAAATAATAATGGTAGCTAATAAACGGCTTAATGATGCTCCCTCTCTCTCGTGGTCTTCTTCTTCTGATATGACCACTTACAACTTTTCTAACTCTTCTCCTCATCGGAAAAACTTGTTTCGGAAATAATAGGGGAATTAAATCTCCTCTCTCTTCTCATCTCTCCTCGTCTCAACTGGGGAACGGATTGAAAATATAATCATTGCTTTGTGGAATCTCTCTCTCTCCTTTTGCTTCACTTAGCCAAAAATTCATTAGCACGGTAAAAAGAGAAGAAAACGAGGTAGCCGGTTGTTCCTGCACATGTGTGTATACTCAACGATACCTAATCAATAGGGGCAGTTTGCCGATATATCTTGTTTCTCTTTCTCATTCCATCATCCCTTTTGACTCTTGATCCTGATCATAAAACAGGGTTTTACGAACTGGAAATTTGATTACTTACTGACTGACACGACACACAAGTGGAATGTAATAAGGAGTCAAAATACCTTCTCCTTTTATGCTACCCTTTTCATCCTTTCCTCGTTCCGTTCTCCCTTTACACTTTTATACTTTATATCTCCATACCTGTCCGCATATTATGTCATAAAAGAGATGAATGACTGTATACATGAGGGTTGGTGTTGGCCAACCTCTGAACTCTTGATGATTTGAAAATTTGAATATTTTTAACTATCCATAATTTGCTGGGATTACTAAACAGAGGAAATTGGAGAAGCATGGATATAAATGGCATCCGCCAAAGCTTAATCCTCCTATCGCTCTCTCACTTGCCCACTTTCGATGAACTTCGGCTCATCCACTTTTTCACAGGAAAATAGGCATCCTTTGAAGATATACAATTCTCTGTGGAATGGTGATCTTCATCACGTTGATGATCCTGTTGATCAAGTGATCCATCCAGTTTTTTTCTTTCTTTTGTTGAAAATTTTCTTCCACATTTTGCCCAACTATTATATTCTTCATCTCGCCAAAAAGGGTTGAAAGTGCAGGCAGGCACACATGGCTTCTGAAGAAGCTCAAGTTCAAAATGCTACTTGCGGGCTTCTGGATTTTTTGTGTGGATGGAGATTTAAAAAGAAATATAATCATTCTCTTGTGTGTGATTACACATCTTGTTAAATATTTTTCCGAGATTTATCCTTAATAATCTTGTCAGTCAAGGAATACAGACGTTATACATGTCGAAAAATATATGTGATTACTTTGTGGATGTTTTGATTGAAATAGTAATCAATTGTATGTTAAAATATAAAAAGAAAAATACGCAAAGTAACCCATTAGGTATACAAGGCGAGGACAACGGAGTAATATATGAGTTTCATCTATCCAGATAAAAAAAGTTGTTTTGGCTCATGATGCATAATTTACTTTCCTTAATGCATTCCCCTTTTTGAAAAAAGCACAAAAAGCTTTTGTGGCTGAGAATGAAAGACAATTCCTTTCATCTTTTAACTAATGACATCATTGATTTTGCAGCCGGTCACATTTCCTTTTTTCTCGTATGAGCACTTTGTGGTTTGTGAGGAAAAAAATGCTGCTACATCCCTTGCTAAATTAAGTTTTCATGCATGTCATCCCATTGAACTATATTGTTCTTCTAGACAGGATAAAAACCAGTATGGTGGTTTATTCCTGTGTAAAAAATAATTCTCTCCCTCGCGACAAGGTCATTTTAGCCGTGCGAAAAAAATCCACCTATTTAGTTTTCTTCTCTCATCTTGGCATATAAAATGTGGGTAAAAGCTATCAAAACTGTGGTTCATTGTGAATGACTGTGTAGGGTACTGGTAATAGGTTTTACCTAACATGACGAAATATTCCTCTGTCTAGCCAACATATACATGAGGAAGGTATGGTGCAGCACTATGGTTAGACTTTTGGACGTTCTTGTCACGTTGATGATTTCGCATTCAGTTCTAGGCCAAAACGATTTTTTGCCCAATGAATGATAAATCTTGCATGATCTTCTCCCTCCTTGTGTACATGAAAAGTCGGTGTAAAGGAAGAGGAACGCACTTGGTTGATGAGACTCTGCTAAGTGAATACAAATGAGGTGTAAAGATAATTGATTTTTCCAAATATGAAGTGATGTGTGTGTGTCTTCTGGGTAAGGCTTACTAGAGGAGAATATTGCATTAAGGTCCTTCTTCACCATTCCCCACACCACTGACTCACTCACTTTGCAGAGGAAATTTTAACTAAAAGTGAAGTGAAGCTTGAAAAAAACCTACCGCCTTTCATCGTCTTCTCTTCGTAAATGAGAAATGCAATTACTGATGGGGAAAGAAAACCTGATTTTTTAATGGATCTCTATTTCGCAAATGTCAAGAAGATGAAGGCTCTATGTGTGCAAAATTACATGAGAAAATGAAGAAAATAAATAGGACAGGAGCTGGCCAGAGAGGGAGGGGTGATGGGTGAAAAGTTTGTCAAATATTGAAATTTCTCGATGGGTTTGGATGAGGCTGAAAGTGAGAGAAAAAAAGTCCACAGGGAATCCACTCTTTGGGTTGTATTTCATGAAATGGAATTAATTGGATTTGCACTAGAAGCTGTCAAGTCACAGTGATATGGGGAAATTTACAAGGGATTCAGGATAGAACGTGGATTTACATGTGTGCTATTTCGTTTTAAAGGAATTTCATCAACTATTGAAGATGTGTTTAATAACGTTCACAACTCTCACCTTTTCTAAATGAATATTAGAGCAAGGAGTAGCATCTGCAAGGTAAGTGTGTAAATAAGCCTTGTGCAATTTACGTATTCCAGTAACATAATGTGAATTTGAGGAAACGCATGCTAACTTTGAATGAAGGGCTGGAGTCACGAAAAGTAATGAAAAGTGGTTCTAAACTTGCATGATATCCTTCATGATTTCAACATTTTCCAATTTTATTACAAGCGTGATGTGATGGACAGTTGAAGATGGTTGTTTTTTGTAGGCATGATTGGTGATTGTTGAGAAAGGAAGAAAATTGTTGAATTATTATCTTGCATCGTTGTAGAGTGTATATATGCATAACTTATGTAAGTTTTAACGAGAGTCATTAATAAACATTCTCGTTTATATTGTGACCACTTCCAGTAGCTAAATGAATTCAGTAATTTAATACATTAGGAGGGGATGATACATGCGTGATAAAAATGGACGAGAACATATATTTCGTTTGCATAGAACTCGTATGTGGCATGTTTTGTTGTAATCATCTTGTTTTTTTGGAAACTAGTTGTGACGTAGTCGGTGTTCACAAAGAAGAAACGTAGGCATTTTTCAAGGCGAGCTAGTAGACTGAATATGGATTTCAAATTATATTTCTACACAATGTATTTCTCCAAAAATAATTTCCAAACTTGGTGCAAAAAAAATATTCGTAGAAATGATTTTCTTAGAACGTATGTTGGATCATCAAGATTTTTGTTGCTCATATGACTCTCATCACTCATTAGTTGAAACCTCGATGACAAACAGTTTCCCTCATTGCGTAAAAACTTTAAAGAAGCTCCAACCGTAGAAAAGTGAAAGAAATGTCAACTTTTATTTTTACCAAGTCATGATCATCCTCAACGGAAGCAATCCTTCTAGCGATGACAGCTTTTTCCATTAATAACCGCTCATATTCATCTTGCTTCTGTGAAAATGACAGTGTTCATGAGAAACAGACTTTTGAGCCTCACAAGGGAACTGAAACTCATTCAAGTATTTTTTATCAGCTAACCCTTAGCAATTACGCAATGCAGAAGAGACACATTAAATCCTGGAGTTTGACAAAAGTTTAAAAAGCTAAATGAAAATACATTTAGGAAGCTTCCATCGTTCCAGACAGTTAAGCTTGTGTGCTCCATACACCCTTTGAATTTTGAGAAAGAAACTAGCCTTGTTTTTCATTTAGTAAAAATTTATCATCACAAAAGCATGACTCCTTCTCCCCCACGCATTTTTTCCCGTTTACTATGGCAGTAATGGATTTTTGGGAAAATTAGAGGAAAAACGGCTACAGCATAGGATCAAGTTTACAAACAAGCTTGAATTCATTTGTTTGGATGGACTTGAACTTGCTTTACGCATACGCATCTGGTGCTTTCTTATTATGTCGTTCTAATGTGCTCATGACATTTTCCATAGTAAATGAATATTAATGACGGGAGGGGAATGAGTGGCTATCTAATTTTGATTTAATTGTTGAATACGTCGAACCAAGAGATCTGTCAATTTCAAGACTAGCTTTAATGCTCTGTTTATTCTAAAGTAAATTATCTACTGATTTAGTGATCCACTTAGTTTTCCTTATTTTCATGAACGGCATTCAAGTATGTTTTATTCAAGTTTTCTTACTTTCATTTGGATCGTCGATAGTAATTATGTCAGTAGTTCGTTTGTAATTCTAACAATTCTTCTTTCCCAACTTCGTTAGTTGAAATAATTTAGCTGGAGATCTGCCTCATTGTTATCAGTCGCAGTTATAAAAATAAATACTCAAAACCAGACCATACACCCACAACACATTACTGTAAAGATCAGATTGCAATTGTACATAAATGATGTACGTAATTGTCATGTTATTTTGGTTTATAAATCTTAAGGAAAATCATGGGTTTCTTCTCTCTTCTAAAAGTTAATACTACAGGATAAAACTTGAGTAAAAAGTCCATCCACATCTCATCATATTTTGAAAATATAAAATACTTCTCTTTTAATCCGGTTGATTTTGTAGTGACGAAATGAAACTACTCATAAGAAGAGCCGTAAGTCACAACTCTACTTTAATTACTCCCTTGCAAAGATTTTAATCATGTATAAAAATCCCACCCTCCATGTCATCCTCTCTACCTGACTAAACTTTTAAATTAAATTTATTACCACAAAAGCTCTCAAACTTATATACTTTAATTAACTCCCCACCTGCAGTTCACATGTTGGAGAAAATCTCAAGCTAAAACGGCATACTACCACAGTCTACATTTAATCATGATGTAATAAAGGCAGGCTGAAAGAGTCAATAAATAATATATGCAGATCTAATCTGCCCATTTAAACCGTAATAAAGACACCTATTAATGAAGATCCTGTGTTTAAATCCACCCATAAAAACTTTTTTGCGACTTATACCTCTCGTCTTCTCTTCAAATTATCTCTCTCACTCACATACATAAACCTACATATGAACTCTAATGAATGCCCGTCGCGAATGGCTCCCAATTTCGTGAGTAATTCCGACCAGAGAAACTTTACGAACTTGCCTTATTACACTATTTTTTGTCCATCTCTCTATCCTCTGTCCTGTAGCCACTGTACAGATCACAGTCTTTCGGGAGTCATTCAACCTACTTCTATCATCTCACGCACTGCTGCAAAATTTCTCGACTCTGGCTCACCCATGAATCCACTATTAAAACTTTGTGCTCTTCATAAATTGCGGGATAACCAGCGCTGGGAAATGAAACTCTATGCACTTACTCAATGAATTAGGTTTTCAGTGGGAAATTAGTGTCCATAAAATCTCTACTTTATATTCATTTCGCAAAATCGAAGGCCATTTCCACAAAAACATGATCCTATCTCATCTCCCATCTCTCAGCCTGTCTCAAAGTTGACTATGGTGAGGGGAGAGAAGGAGTAGTAAAAAGTAAAGTAATCACATGAAAACAAGGCGTCATAATATTTACGAGATAATAATTGCAAGCAATAGAATTTCAAATCTTCCAATCATTCTTCCCATCTTTGAGCTACATGTGTATACCTTGTCGTCTTGTAATGTAAACTGTACTACAGATACAAAGTATTTTCCCGTTTTGTGTCCATCCCCATTTACAGAAGAGAGGAAGCAGGGGCAAACCATAGAAAATATATTATGACGAGATTACATAAAAGGGGATTGTTCAATTTGCTCCTAGAATGAAAACCCTAGTTTCACCCGAGTGGAAAAGGATTCACATCTTTGAAAAAAAATGTTGCACAATATTTTGGCCAAAATATCGCATCATCCCTTTTCCATTTTTCATTGGACAGGAAAAACTGGTCTTTTTCATGGTAATCCCTTTCCATTTCGTGTATTTTTGTCTTACGCATCAATTACCCACTTGCCACCAAGAATTCAACAGGAGATTTCTCCACCTTGCAAGAGCCATCCTAAAACCATAAATTCAGACCAATTTGTCTTGTAGAATGTTTTATACCCATAAAATACCAAAAAAACACAATATATCTGCGAAAGTGTAAAAGAGAGTGCAAGTGAGAGTAGGTTGTTGGCTGGAAGGAAGAATAGGAAAAAATCATTATTACATGCATGACAGGGTGTGGATCCTTTGAACTGTGAAAAGGAAAATGATGAAATGTATGTAGCATGACAATACTTTTTGAAATGAGCTCATCGTCGAACTACATACGAATGAAAAGTGAAACTGCTCCTGTTTCTAAAGCTTATTTTTGACGGTTGTTATACCCTAGATGAAGAAAAAAAGTGTACAGGGGAAATTTAGCGAGAGCCCGTTACACACTGTGTTACTAATACAATTCATGTTTTTTTAAATCAAAGTTGGATTCCTCCTAGGCTCCCTTCCTT
>JAHZNA010004931.1:10000-13025 GCA_027743935.1 Sinodicranocentrus sp. ZH6 | reverse complement strand
AATAATAATAATATAGGTATTATAAAATCAAGTCGAGAGGATGCATTCGCACTGGGTGAAAATGAAGAGGAACGTAATAATGAGGTGGATAATAATGATCGTGAAAGCGCAAAGAAAGGTTAGAATGAACTTGATGAAATAATAATGAACATGAATATAATAATGAAATAAATTTTTTTACTCACGATTACAATGACTAATAATAATCTTTGTTTTTCATAATTTACATAACCGAATCCTCTCAAACCAAACCTCAAGATTAACTATACTACTACAACTTCTGCTGTGAAAGTCGGATCCAGATTGGAGTTCCTTTCTTGTTGTTTGATTTACTATATTGAATTTTGTTAATTAATAAATTATTTTGTATCACAATATACATGCTATTTCAGTAGTATGAATGTGTGTTCCTTTGGGATCTCTGTTCTTAGTATTAGTACATACATTTTTGTAGTAAAGTAGTTTGATTGTAATACTACCGGTTGAATGAATGAACTTGAATGAATGAATGAATGGTCAATGAACATGTTACTTTAACTACTGATATACGTCCTTTTTAATTACACTATTATTTAAAAATATGGCGCATCAATTAAACTTAAGGTCATATTATTTTAAAACTAATAATATGCGAGTTGGCATTTAAATCTTGGATGATCATATCATATTCGAGTTACTTTGAATATTTAGTAAAGTTAGGTTATTTCCAAAAATAATATCATCTCACTGTCTCATCATCATAACGTTCTCGAGTTAGCCTTGCGATGATGATAATGTTGTTGTTTTTGTTCAATACAATTTAATGTGCAATCATGTCATCATCATCATCATTTTCGATATTATTATTGTAGCTTCCTTTTTGTCTATATGTCTTGGACCTTTCATTTTATTTAGCCTAGAATAAAATTATCATGATAATTTTTGCGATATGCCGTGGTCGTCGTAGTGGTCGTCGACCTGTCTAGGTAAAATGGATGGATGCATAATATATTTGCAAGTTGCATAGATGATAATAGTATATCGTCGACAGAGGTAAGATGGGGTGGTTTATCTTGCCCGGTTGGTTTGTCTTTGAACATAAAATATAGTATGTTGTTTCAGACCCCAATGTACAGCGTGGTTGCAGTTATATCTATCAGTTAATGGGATACTTGTGAATGGTTGGTTGATATCGTTATGCACTATTTCTGTCAGATTATTAAATCTATTTTGGTTGGTTGGGTGCGCATAGTTTCTTTTTAAGTGGTTAGGTTACGATTAAAAAGCAAATGTCCCTTTAAAATATGGAGAAATAGAGCCAATTTATTATACCTCTCCTGTAAATACATTTGTATATTTCATGCATGTTTGATTATAATTGGTGGTTGGTTTTAAAAGTTATATATTTTCTTTTCCATCCAACCCAACAAATTGCTTAGGAATAAAGCTATTCATTCCCTTTTAGATGGCCCCGCGCGTGCATTCACGTAATGCTAACCGATGGTTTCAGGTTTTGTAGAGTGCGCTCTTTTCTGTCGAAACATGTGTATGTCTGTGTTGCTTGCTTGCTAGAAAATGAGGTTTTGTTCATATGCAAATGAGGGATACCCATCTATGATATTATGTGTTTCGGACTTTGTTGTTGTAAGATAAGTGGCAATATGTAGCGGCAAGTCTGATTAAAGCGTCTTCAATACTTGTAAACTTAGGTTCCAATAATTCATTAATAATAATATTTCAATAGTTCATTTCTGTTGTGCTGGTTGGATGGATAGCATGTATTTTTTGGAACATTAGCATGTATTATATTATTATAAATTTTAGCTGTTGGCTGTTTAACGTGATTGGTTGTGTATGTGCCTACCTGTCTTGTTATTTATAATGAATAGAATTTGTAAACGGTGTAGGTCAGAGTCATCATCAACTGAAGATGATTGTAAATTGCATAGCAAGAAAAAACAAAAGGTAAGCGTTGCTGGTGGATGAAATAACTTGAAATGTTTAGTTGGTTATTATTATCTAATCTGTATGGGTTATAATGGTATATGTCTTCTTTCTACAGCTATAGCTCCTTTAACAATAACATTTTCCAATATATATGCTAATCAATTGTTTTGATATTTGTTACATTATTTGTTGTTGATATTTATAGATGGATATCAAGAAACGGATTAAGTTGCATGTACTGGCTTGCACAGATATCGGGGAAAGGACCTACAATGAGGATCGCTTCTGCTGTCAGTCATTTGAATTTAATGGATTCACCATAGTTATGGCGGCAGTTTGTGATGGACATGGAGGGTCAGAAGCGGCTGAATACGTCTGTCAAAATCTATTTGCTAAAATTATTCAGAATATCTCTACCAGTCCCCGTTCTGTGCGTCTTGCTATTGAATCTGCATTTGTCGGATTACACGAGAAAATGTTTATCTCTGAATTAGGTTAGTCTATAAATATTTATATTTATAAAATTCAGAATTTTTTTGCTTTTAATACTTGATTTGTGATTTGTTTCCAACAGATAAATGGCCAAAGTACAAAGATATGGGTAAAAGTACATCTGGTACTACCGTCAGCTTAATATTAACGGTTGGAAATATGGTATTTGCTGCTAACGTTGGAGATTCGCCTATCATTGTTGGTGTCAAGGATGTCAACAAAGGAGGAAAACTGGTACCACATCGTTTGTCTACAAATCACAAGGTCTCAAATCTAAAGGAATTTAAAGGAATCATTGAGTAATAATAATAATAATTATTATTTGGTAATTTCAAGGAGTTATGTTAGAATTATTATTATACATGTTTAATTAATTCATGAATGAATTATTGTTTTCTTCTAATCAGCCGTGGAGGTCATGTAAAACAAGGAAGAGTTTGCTGGAATAAACCGCTTAACATTGATGGAACGGTTTCAAACAAGCCGAAGGGGTTTCTAGCAATGACGCGAGCATTGGGAGATTTTTGGAGTTTAAACCCATTAACAATGCAGTTTATTGTTTCACCCGTCCCTGACATTCGCACTTTTAAACTGGACCAAAGCATTG
>JAHZNA010004931.1:0-7500 GCA_027743935.1 Sinodicranocentrus sp. ZH6 | reverse complement strand
TTAACGATACCATTGAGTCTCTAGGTGGGTTTATTGTTTTGATTTTGACTATTTTATTTTGTTAATACAATTTATATTGGTTGCTTCAAAATTCTCGGTGATGTAAGGAAATAACATATAATTATATTAACTCAACGTTTGGATATTTGTTTTATATTATTAGATTGGAACAATGATACAAAGAAAGAGATTACCCTTGATTTTTTTATCGAGAAATTAGGCCAACGTCCTGTAAAACACTTTAATTACACTGTGGCGATTGAATCCATCGTAAACGAGCTACTCGGAGCAAAAATTGGGGACTGGAAGTTTGCATTCGTAGATAATTCAGATGCCGCAAAGGCTTTTTACAAAAAAGTATTTGACTTATTTTTCTTAATTATAAATTATTGAGCTTGGTTAAGGCTAGTTCATAATTGAGCTTGATTACCCATCATTATTAAATCAACAATAGGTTAAAGAAAATTATGCAGAACTCCTCCCAAAGGATGAATTTGAAAGTCTCATGCTAGTGTACGGAGGTCGTACGCAGAGCCGATTATTGGATAAAGTGAAAAACTTTTTTCATTCCGAATCCAACCGTGCATATTTGGCATTGCTATTTTTAAAACTTTACCGTGAGTAATGTATATTTTTTTACCTTCATTCATTATGATTTATTTATTTAAAAGTTATTATTATTATTATTTATATTAATATTGCTGATGACATAATCATGATTTTTTATTACATTACATGTATTACAATAGAAGCATTGATTCCCCAAGCTACTGAAGAGGAAAGTTATGGAATTTTGGGAGAAAACGTGATGCTAATGATACTCAAAAGTGCAATCTCTCACTATAGACACAGTTGTTACGTCTTGTTGATTCCAGACCAATTTTTATTAAACTTTGTCCCGCCAACATCACAAGAAGAAGCTAAATCGGTGAAAGACGATCATGATGACCATGGAAACGTAGCAGATGAAACGGAAGAATTGAAACGTGAAGTTCAACGAATTGCATCTGAAATCAACACAATTTTTGAAATTGATGTTGCGACAAGGAAATTGATTGAACAAAAGAAAAAGACAGACAAATATCTGGAAAACAAAATGATAGAGCTGAAGAAGATAAAAACCAACATGGAATTAGAAGAAAGTCGTCTCAAGTCGAAAGAAGTAAAAATGAAAATCAATCAAAGCAAAACGCAAACTATGGAGATCATTAAAGAAATCTTTGGTCCGGAGAAAGATAAATGCAAAGATCTAGCGAAAGCTCTAACAAAATTGTTTTGTAACAAGATCGACTCTGATCAATTCCTGGATATTCTTTCTGGTAATAATACATAATAATAATAATAATAATTATTATAATATTATCATATAGTAAAAATAATATTTGGTTAATTAACATTAGAGAACCAAAGGAGGTTTGTTACTAACATTATTGTAGGCATCATTAGTTACCTCAAAAAATAACATTCCATTAAACAAATGCACTCGATTTTCTCTCTAAATTCAGATCTAAAAATTGCGGGAAATCGTGATGACAAAGTTGATGCTGTCACAACATCTTCTACTGGATATGCTGGTACTACTTCGACAGCTGCTGCAACTGCAGATTGAGGATAAATTAAAAACAACAATGATGATGATCGCATAATTAAAAATACATAATCTGATAATTGTTTTTGCTAAAACTTATTAATGTAATTTTTTAAGATTTTTTGTCTCAATAATTGATAGTTTCAAATTTTTTTTCAACGAAAAGGGTAAACCTGTTTTTTATATACCCTTGTAACAATAATTATAAGAAGAATACTATACAAATGAGAATAATATGGATTACATGAATCATACTTCCTCATTGTACTTTACATTTATTTGTATGTATGTATGGATTTAAACGTTGAACCAACATATTTTTGTGAAAATATAACATGAATATTGGTATAATGTTAATAAATTATAATTAATTACGTGAATTTCAAAACTAACATAACTTTCTACCAAACTAACATTTTTTTTACATTTTCTCTAACAAAACTTTGTATATTTTATAATCATGGCAAAAAACTAACACTTTAATGACACTCATTCCATTTTTGACAGTCGAAACAAGTAGTACTGTGTTTTCATGGAAAATCTTCATAATAAGTTAACATAAATTATAGCTTCATAAATAATTTCTATCACTTTTGGCTGATATTTCCTCTATTGGTTGTTTATGCTTAAAACCAAACATCTTACTTAGACTGTCGTATTATAACGCTGTTTTAGTTGGTTCAAGTTTATCATCGCGTGTTGTCGTCATCATGGAAAGTTCAACTCCTTCCACCACAAATCGTGATCGCTGTGTTCCCGGATCATCAGACGGGTCATCGAAAGGCAGCTCCTCTAGTGCAAACCATACTAGTAACAGTAGCAGCTCTGTTATGTTGTATTCTGGTAACTCAAGTATTGCGACGGCGATGTCAAACAGTACTGCAGGGTCAAGCACGTCGACGTCGACTACAATCAGCAGTAGCAGCAGTTCCGGTGCTTCTAACAGGGTCATCACATTACGTGACATTTCATACAGGGTGCTATGCATTATCATATCTTTATCATGTGTATTTGAAAAGGTGTATCTTATTGTACAGCCGAAAAGTATAATTTGTTGATTCTTTTTTGTAATGTTAGGGAATGGCTCAGGCTCAACTAGCTGAACTGGCAGTGTTGGCTGATCAGCAAGGGATGGAAAATGAGTTGCTTGGTTCAATGAATACATCTAGTAATCTAAATGACAACGACAATCAGGTAGTTAGCTTAGGACAGGATGACGATGTTCCCAATGTCGAAGAAAACGAAGCAAGTGGTTCAAACGAGAGAAATGTTGGAAATGAAGGAACTGGTGGAAACGAAGAAAGTGTTGGACAACAAGGAGAACCTACCCGAAAAAGACAAAGGCGGGATGCAGACAGTGGTGGCGGTAACATGGGAAATGGAATATCACCTGTTAAGCGACCGGTTACTGTAAAGAAAAAGTTGGATTTTGAGTGAGTTGTTATAACTCTTTTTTAACTTTTGTTGATTCGCATTGCTTTGTTTAGAGATTAACTGGTTATTTAGTTAGTTATTTGTTTGTTATTTATTTGTTATTTATTTATGTAGTGATGATGGGGCAAAAATGGCTGCTGCTTGTAGAAGATTGTTGATATTTTGGAAGCAAAGGGGTACCCAACATTATCGGGTAGGTTGGTTGATCAGAAATGTTTTTAACAATTCAAAACAACTTGAAACCTTGGATGGAGAAACGTGGAACATGGATTTTGTTGAATTTACCTACATACAACAAATTCCCTGTGGAACTCCAATCTTTAAGTTCATAAACATCCCAATTGGTCTACTTAGTGGTAAGATATCCGAATTTGTTAAATGGTGAGTATATTTTCTTGCTTAGGTTTCATTCAATATATATACGTTTAGTTTGGTATATAACATTGCATTTAATGCAATAAAAATGGTTCATTTCATTTAGTAATTCTCCATCGACTTTGACAAACATAAAATTAATGAATTCCCAAACTTCATTCCACGTGGAATTGGGAGAAATTTGGTTGCATGACAATCAAGTGGAAACACTACGAACAGACGGATTTGCCACCGATGTTCTGCCTCCACTTACTGAATGGGTATTAAAAGAAAAGATATGGCAGGTTTTACAAACCTTACTAAGCTTCTTTAATTATAATTTTTATCCGTTTTTATTACTTTTAATGAGAGCTGGAACATGCGTAGCAGTCATTCCTTTTATCATCAGTCATCTGCTAACGACACAAATGGAAGTAGCGGCAATGCAGATCAAGATTTACGATTTCCAACGTACAATAGGGACAAGCAAAATAACAACAAAACTAATAATTCACGTGGTTGTAGATACAAAAAAATATATTCAGAAAGCGTAATGATTTGTAGAGAGCTGGAGAAGACGGATAGATACACTGGGAAAACTGAATTTAAGCGGGAAAGGATTGGCTTAAAACGGCAGTATTGTGACATTTAAAACGGTGTTATTATTATAGTATTATTGTACATTTTTATTAGTGGGTTACTTATTTGAATACGTTGTATTAGTAGTAAATATTTATCTACATATTTTAACGCTAGTAGTGTAGTTTGTACAATATTTTGTTATAAAGTGTATGTATGTATGTATGTATGTATGTATGTATGTATGTATATTTCATTGAGGTTGGTTTTTAAATGGTCATTAATGTATTAGATTCAATAAAACTGGTTGGAAATTTTATATTACGTGTTTGTTTGTGCATGATGAACTAATACACATTATCATTTGTTGCATGTATTCTTATAATCCATTAACAATAATGTGATAAGCATAAGTTTGTAGACTTATTTTTTTTTTCAATGGTTGCAAAAAATTGATGGACAGCATATTGAATGTTTTGAGTCATGGTAATCCTTATTGTAGTTTGAGTTGGATGCATTAAGTTAATACTCATTTACTTTGTAGCAGTCGTTAGTAGTAGTAGTAGTAGTAGTAGTAGTAGTAGTAGCAGTTCTGCTTTTATCGCCAGTTACTATAACATCTTCTCGGTTGTTGGCCAAGGATTCCACTGTTGGTTGACAAGGTACAAAACCAAAAGCAACTTTTTTCCATCATTATCATGTCAATATAGCCTTGGATTGTTTTCTAATCCGATGAATTTTATTATCACCTACTTTTACCATAATATTTTTGCAACAATTTGGTAGCTCATTCTATAAGTGTGTGATAATTTAAGTGTATTCATCACATCAAAGTACATACATACATAACCTTGTTGTTGGTTCGGTTATCTCTGTTGGTTTGTTCGGTTAGTTGCCAAAATGTTTCAGGAACCCAGGAAAATTGTGGACGTTTTTACAATACTAGTACGCCCGTTGCGCGCTAATCGCACAACCGTTTTAAAAGAGGCGACCATTCAATTCAGTACCTACACAGTCGCTGTGACATGGTTAGGTTAGGTTAGAGTGTTGTGGTATTAGGTTTTAATCATTTATACAAATCCCATAAATCTGTCAACTTATTAACTAAACTGAACAGTCAGTTTTGATTTTTAGTTAAACATTCCTTCTCCTATAATAAACTCAGTTAATAAATTTTTAACTTTTTGTGTTGTTGGTTTTTTTCTAACTAAAAACTGAAACCAACTTTTCCGTTTAGTAGTTAGTTTTTACTTTTTTGAGTCGTTTGTATTTTTCACGTTTTGTACAAATCTTTAAACAATTAATACAGACAGATACACACACACACACAGAGAAGCATGCAGTAATATACTTGATATTGTAAATTATTAGTACAATATATTTATTTTTCGTCATCAGACTTGGTGTGGTTCATTATGTCATCACAAGAACAACAACAACAACAAGGACAAAGCAATCCAACATCATATAATGGTAGGCCTTGGACCTGGGCTCCACAAAGACCCCCTCGGAGGCCTCCAATACGCCCGTCTTCGAACAATAATAATATTGCATTCTCTCCATGGACTACGGTTCGTCGCGTTCCAACAACGCCAACGCTACTAAACGAAACCAGTGCTTCGTCTTCAAGACCTGTGCAAAATAATGCGAGAAAAAAACAATTTGACGATAAGTTGGCATGTCTTGCAGCGACAAATGCAAACTCATACATGCGAGACGAGGACGACGGAAAAGCAGGTAGTTTACTTGACGTACTGGTTGGATTAGAAGACAGTGCAGTTTTTGGCTCTTATAATAATAATGGAGCAAGAAAGATGAAGGCAGATACGACAAAAATGTCTAAGAACAATGAAGATTCATGTTGTGGTGACATTATCAAAGATCCTGTTGAAACTCGATTTAAAAATATTAACTATGTGGCAGACAAAAACACGGTCATCCTTGAAGAAACGGACGGAACCCAACTTGAGTTGAAAGGACATCAGGGTCTTTGCCGATTGCGAGGGAATCCATACTATCAACTAGTTGGTCAATTTCGTTTTGATAAATCCGGCAAAAGTGAAGGCATAAAATTCCGTCCTCCTAAAGAAATGAAGTGCAAAAGATGGTCACGTGTGGACATTGCTTTCATTTCCGGTTTAACCATGCTAACATGCCTACATTTAAAAAATCGAGATGGTGGATATTTCTTATCTGAGGATTTAAGGTATGTTTGTTTGTTTGTTTGTTCATTCATAAATCATTCGACTTACGATTCTCTCATACTATTACACATATCCTAACACTGATGATGATATTAAAACATGTTATGTTATTTTAGTTTCGCTAAAAAACCAAAAATCGTGACCTTGATAAATCCAAGATCATTCGGAAAAATTGAACAATTCAACGTGCCAATCGAGGATTTACTTATATCAACCCTTTCCTTACAGCGGATTACATCGCCAGGAAACCGGATATTATCAGGTTTAACTTGGTGTTAAATGCAACGACTACACTTATATTGATGTTTAATACTAATGATATATAGCAAGGTTGTTCCCATTAGAATTCATTATACATTCCTTGATTATTGTTAAATATTTTTACTGGAGGGTTGTATTTACTACGATCTTTTGAAAATAAACATATGTCACATTGATATCTTGGCTTGCTTGTTGTTTAGCTTCTTTTTTGTCTGATTAGTTTGGTAAGAAATTAATTTAAACTATTACTTCTATATGCAATTGGTCATGTACAAGCTCTACAAGTTCAGTCAGGTGCTTTGTGCAATAAACATAAGATTTTGGTATACAATGCAATGTTTTTAAGAGCAAATGTTTGAACAAGTAGGGTTATGTAATATATTCTTATTATTAACAAAATCGTCAATCTGTAGTTTTATCCAGTCAACCGAACATTCCTGAACCATGAAATTTGTCCGACGGCGAGTTACATAGAAATTAGGTTCAAAAATATTTGTTTATCGAAAGTAAAAAGCGAAACTACTTCTGCATAAAGAAAGCAAAAGGCTAATGTACATTTTTGGTATTTAATTCTACCTTAAATCAAAAATGTTGTTTCAATGGCCAACTGTCACCGTTTTATAGCTTCACATCTCATTTCGGTATGATAAAAACCCGTCCTTTATTAGTTTTTGTAAACTTGACACTAACTTATGAGCAACATTATCCTTCAGCTTTTCATTTCTTGGACTGTTTTATTAGTAAATGTTAGATTATACCGATATCCCGATACCAATGTAACTCCTATGGCCAAGCGACATCGACCTTAATTAGTCCTGCCCATAGCCAACTCTTTCTCTCAGGAGGGTCTACCAGTTGGTTTGGTTTGGCCAGTAGGTACACTTGAAGAACCAAATGTATTCGTGATACCCTTCTTACTTTCGTGTGCCAGTGCCATTGAGCATTGCTACATGTCACAGCCAACAAGTCTTCAGGAAGGTCCAACAGCAGGTTTGGTTTCGGCTTGAGGTACATGTTGGGAAAACCAATAAATTGTATATAGTTGGACAGAGACCTGTAGTTCAGATCCAGATGGAGTCC